>SJYX01004937.1:233391-244976 GCA_006410675.1 Oreotragus oreotragus
GATATGCAGATGACACCACCCTAATGGCAGAAAATAAAGAGGAACTAAAGAGCCTCTTGAGGAAGGTGAAAGAAGAGAGTGAAAAAGCTGGCTCAAAACTCAACATTCAAAGAACTAAGATCATGGCATCCAGTCACATCACGTAATGGTAAATAGATGGGGAAAAAAATGAAAACAGTATAGACTTTATTTTCTTGGGCTCCAAAATTACTGGGGGCAGAGAACACAGGCTTGAAGTTAAAAGACACTTGCTCCTTGGAAGAAAAGCAATGACAAACCTAGACAGCATATTAAAAAGCAGAGATATCACTTAACAGTCAAAGGTCTGTATAGTCAAATCTAAGCTTTTCCCAGTAGTCACGTACAGATGCGAGAGTTGGACCATAAAGATGGCTGAGTACTGAAGAATTGCTACTTTCAAACTGTGGTGTTGGCGAAGACTCTTGAGACTCCCTTGGACTGTAAGGAGATCAAACCAATCAATCCTAAAGGAAATCAACCCTGAATGTTCATTGGAAGGATCGATGCTGAAGCTGAAGCTTTACTTTGGCCACCTAATGGGAAGAGCTGACCCACTGGAAAACACCCTGATGCTGGGAAAGACTAAAAGCAGGAGGGGAAGGGGATGACGGAGAATGAGACAGTTGGACGGCATCACCGACTCAGTGGACATGAGTTTGAGCAAAGTGCAGAAGATAGTGAAGGACAGGGAGGCCTGGCGTGCTGCAGTCCACGGGGTCACAGAGTCAGACACAACTGAATAACAACAACAAACTTCAATATCATAGAAATGGACTGAAACATAGATTTTTCCTGACTAAACTGTTACATGGTTTCACCTGTCAATTATTTATTCAAGAAATTAAACATGTACTGTATGTAATCAACCCTATAAGACATTCATACCACAGCCTCTGCCTTCCACTTGTTTGTAGAAAAGCTATATAGTTTATCTCCCAGGCCTCCAGTGAGTCACAGAAGACTGGCTCCAGAGTTAATGGCTGAAAGGATATGACTGTGTAGTGACAAGAACAGCAGTTAGGCCAGGAGAATTGACAACAATTTAAACAGTACATCAACCATATGGCAGCCACAGACTCTTCAGTTGCTCCCTGAAGTAACTAGATAACAGTACCTGTTATACATTTCCTGAGTTGTTTTACAGATGCCAAAACTCCCACCAGATGGGAAAAGTTGATGACCACAAGATGTAGCCCCAGACCTCCTGGAGCCTGAGGATTGATCATGGTACCCTCTGGGACACTGCTCTGCTTCCTCACCATCAACCAGTCAGAGAACTGTGCGTGAGCTAATCACGTACCCTGTGACTTCTGCCCTTCTTGCCTTTCAGAATGCTCCCTTGAAACCTACTGGGGAGTTCACGTTTTTGAGTATTAGCTGCCCTGGACTCCTCATCTGGCGCCTTACAGTAAAGGCTGCATTTTTCCTCATCACAACCCAGTATCACTAGATTGGCTTTACTGTACTTGAGAGAATGAACCCAAGTTTGGTTCGGCAACATGTGTAATAGGTATTGCTCTATGTTTAGCGGAAAATGCCAAGTTTGATTTTGTGTTCTTTTGGGCTCTTTTATTCTTTCTACTCCCCACCTCTACAACTCCCTCCCAATCCTGGGCTTCCCACCTCCATCACCTAGAAATCACAAATTGCTAAAGTACAAAGAGAATGCTTTACTCATCTTTGCTGCAATCCCAATAGCAACTATTGTGTTTTTAGCCTGTTCTGTCTTTGGGATGGGATTCCCAGGTGACTCAGTGGTCAAGAATCTGCCTGCCAACGCAGGAGATGCAGGAGATGTGGGTTTGATCCCTGGGTCAGGAAGATCTCCTGGAGGAGGGCATGGCAACCCACTCCAGTATTCTTGCCTGGAGAAGCCCATGGACAGAGGAGCCTGGCAGACAACAGTCCATAGGGGCCCAAACGGTCAGATATGACTGATGTGACTGAGCAGGAGCAGGCCTGATTCATAAATATATCTTATTTAGTAGCAAGTTTAAAAAAATGGAAATACATGCACATACATAGAAGAAAATTTGGAAAGTGATTTCTCAACATGCATAAAGTGGTTCTCTCTCAGTAGTAAGGTAAGTAAGGCAATTCATAGTCTAATTCTGGGGATAGAATTACCTTCAAAAACTTACCCTACAAACAGGTGGAACTTCTACAGTCAGGGAAAATAATGATCACAGAAGGTAGAGAAAAAGCCATTTAAGGGATGAAGTACCCTGGAAACCAAAGAAGAGGCCTTACCTTGAGTAGGTCAACTCCACTGTCTTGAGCATTCTCTGACTGTTCTTCAATTTGCTTTTGAAGGTAGAGAACCTGTCCTTCCATGTACCTACTGATGCTTATGCAGTAAAGAGCTGTTGGGGTTCTTCTTGACACAAGATTTTTGGCTCTATTGGAAAATACATGAAAGCTGTTCCATTCCTGAAGTCTGGCATACCTATATTACCACAGAAGAATAAGAAAGATCCATATCACCCTTAGAATGGGCTGTTTTTCTGAAATGAGTCTCTCTAGAGGTGTAGCTACGAGAATGTGGGTCTCTGGAAGCCTGCCACTGGCCTATTCAGGGGAAATATCTGATATGGAGCAAGGACAGAACAGAACTTTTTTGATAATTTGAAATTAACAGAATTGGGGGGAATATTTGGATAATATTAGGTACCATTTAACTCTCTGACTCTAAAAAATGAGGGAACTCCCTGGTGGTCCAGTGGTTAGGACTCTGTGCTTGCACTACTGAGGACCCCAGTTCAATCCCCGGTCAAGGAACTAAGATCCTGCGAGCTGTGCAATGTGGCCAAGGGGAAAAATTACAAAGAGAAACAGAGCAGGCTGATTCCAAAGAGAGCGAGCCCAGGCTAATACTACTCAAAGTGTGGACCATGGAAAGGAATCGTCAGCACCACCTGAGTGCTTCTTAGACATGCAAGCTCGCTGGTTCAATTTAGATCTGCTGAGTCAGACACTCTGGGGATGGGGCCAGAAATCTGAGTTAATGGACTCTCCAGATGATTCCTATGCCCATAAAGTGGGAGTAGTTTTGTCTTAACCTACAGCTGTTGCAAGAACTCCTCAGGGAAGATAGAGTAGAATAAGAAATTAAGGTGATTTTTGAACTTTAGATTCTTGAACTTTAACTCACATGTGCAAATTAATTTGACTTTGGACTTCTATTTCTTTCGACTTTAGCTAGCAAAGCATAAATTAAATTAAAATTTAAATCCAAATTTTTGGATTTTAATTTCTCCCAATGAGTTTTATAATAAGAGGAGATTTCTATTTGAATATGAAACGGCTCTAGTCTGTGGCACTTTATATCAGAATGTCTTTGCATTGCCATTTAACATCGTAAAATCTCTAAATATTTGACTACATGCCTGCATATGTAATTTGAGATGGGAAGTGTGTGTGAAAGTCGCTCAGTCATGTATGACTCTTTACAACCTCATGGACTATAGCCTGCCAGGATCCTGTCCATGGAATTCTCCAGGCCAGACTACTGGAGTGGGTAGCCTGTCCCTTCTCCAGGGGATTTTCCCAATGCAGTGACTGAACCCAGGTCTCCTGCATTGCAGGCGGATTCTTTACCTGCTGAGCCACAAGGGAAACCCAAGAGTGCTGGAGTGGGTAACCTATCCCTTCTCTAGCGAATCTTCCCAACCCAGAAATCAAACTGGGGTCTCCTGCATTGCAGGCAGATTCTTTGCCAACTGAGCTATGAGGGAAGCCCGCATGACCGCTTATATAATTTGAGATGGGAAACGGAACAGGGAATAACTTTCAAGTCTTGGGGGTGGCTGTGACAGTAATTTAATGTTCTGGAGCCTTACTATTAATCTACTTCCTTGAAGCTAAGNGGTCTCCTGCACTGCAGGCAGATTCTTTGCCAACTGAGCTATGAGGGAAGCCTGCATGACCGCTTATATAATTTGAGATGGGAAACGGAACAGGGAATAACTTTCAAGTCTTGGGGGTGGCTGTTGCAGTAATTTAATGTTCTGGAGCCTTACTATTAATCTACTTCCTTGAAGCTAAGGTCATAGTTGCAGCCTTACTGAGTTTAAAATGTATGGGTTAAAAGATGAAGCTTTAGCGGGTTAATGGCTTAATGGGTTAATGGAGTAGGAGGCCTGCTTATTCCACCCTCCTGAAGCTTCCTTCCATGTGAGGGAGCTCCACTGGTGCAAAACTCTCCATTTCTTTTCCTGCCTGCCTCACTCACACCTCCAGTGGTAAGGAGTGACTTGGTTGGCTGGTGACTTTGGGAGAGGAATTAGGCAGGTGTAGCTCTCTTTCATCTTGAGAGCCAGTGAGAGCCTGGTGCCCACAGAGGGAGCATGGTACTACCTGCCTTAAAAGGGTGGAGAAAGGGCAGAGTTTTCTAGAACTTCTTGCTGCTGATAGGGAAGTCTAATCCTGAGGTTCAATATCAAGAAGCTCACTTCTCTGCAGATATAAGCCATGTCCTCCAACACGCACTCTGCTACTGCTAAGTCACTTCAATCGTGTCCGACTCTGTGTGACCCCATAGACGGCAGCCCACCAGGCTTAACCAGGCAGAAGTAGGGGTTAAACCAACCTCCCTGCTTGCATCTAAGGAATCAGCCTCAGTGCAGCCTGGGACTTCTCAATCTTCCCATCCACACTTCCCTGCTGGCGGCAATAGCTGCATCCCCTTTTGAAAATACAGGTGGGAAAAAGAATGCCCAGGTTGACAGCTCTGGTTTAATATGCACACTGAGGCCTGCCTGCCTGGTATAACCTGAAGATTATCAGAAAAGAACTAGTTTTCCAAATCACCAACAGCTACCAGTCAATGAAACTCTTAGCATTAGCAGCCCTGTCCTTCACTTTAAAGCATGAAATCTCTAAGCATANTTTTGAAAATACAGGTGGGAAAAAGAATGCCCAGGTTGACAGCTCTGGTTTAATATGCACACTGAGGCCTGCCTGCCTGGTATAACCTGAAGATTATCAGAAAAGAACTAGTTTTCCAAATCACCAACAGCTACCAGTCAATGAAACTCTTAGCATTAGCAGCCCTGTCCTTCACTTTAAAGCAGGAAATCTCTAAGCATATCCTGTTAAAAATTAAATACCCTAGTGGAAGGTACATAGCAAGATACCATCAGTCACGATCACTGTCAGTGTGTGACAAATGAACTGACACATTAACTGGCAGCTTAAAGTCTAAACTTTCTTTCTTCTTGGTCCTTTATAATTCTTGCACTTTCTAGATGGCTCCTTATCTCATAACGCCAGGCTCTCTCCTTCCCTTTCCTGTATGTCTTTCTAGCCAGAAACCCACAGGTCTCAATAACCCTGCCCTGACCACTGCCACACCACACCAACACAAGTGCCGTGGACCCCCAGTTCTCATAAATTCCAAGGTCATGCTCACCAGAATAAAGCATGATATCCAAGCAAATAAAATAGAAAAATGCCCTGCTGAAGATGTGCTCTTCTGCTACAGAAAGATCCCACAGCCACCCTAGAACCTGGATCAGCTGCTTGTATCTATAAAAAAAAAAAAGGTGGTAGGATTAAAAAATGGTAGGGGGAGAGAAGGAAGTTCAGGTCTAGTCTCAGTCCTGCCCAGTCATGCAGAACCAACTACAATCCTGAAACAGACTTCAAACCTACTCCTAAATCTCAAATGGACTCTGTTCAATTGCTCTTTCATAGACGTCTCTATGAGGGTGGCCAGCGTCAGACCAACTTGTCCTGGGCCTCTGGTCTTGGTTGCTATTCTCTGGGCATTTGCCTCTCCTATGAGAGCGTTCCCTTTCTGCCCCCTGGCAGTGGTGGAGGCCTGATCCCCCGACACAGGGGTTGACTGTCTGGCCCTCTTCCAGTTGCTGGCCAGAGCAATCAGGGTAGATAAGGTGCCTGGAAACGAGGTCTGTGAGAGAGCAGTGACATCCAAAGGGTGGTGATCATTGGTTACACAGCTTTTGGTAAACCCTACTCCCTCCCCCATCCTATGGCCAGGATTAAGTAAATCCAGAACATTCCATAAGTATATTTTTCTTCCTCTCATTTTGGAAAGTCCCTCGCGATAAATACCTGTTTTTCAAGAAGAAGGATTTACAAAGCCAGCAGAGGACCAGATAGTGTTTATTGGGATTCCGAAGCAATGACCACATCTTGTGGGCTCGAGAACCTGGGAACAAAACAATTCCAGTATAGTTCTGGTTATTACTTGTATTTGCATGCCCTTTCTTGACCGGCCAGCCCTTACCTAAGTCAATGGCCAAGTCCAGGTGACCCATTAGGAGCTTGATATAACCAAGCCTATCGGCCACATAGGTCATGATTTCAACGCTCTCGCCTTTCAGGGGGAGGTTGAAGATCTGCTTCATGGCCATGACCTCGTATTTGAACCACACGTCCTGGTAGCCAGCTAGATGTTGGTACAGCGAATAGTCCAGGTAGGCCTTAATGATCTGAAATGGCAGCAGTGGAGGGAAGGAGGAGAGATGGGGCAAGACTTAGATGGAACCCAAAGCAGAAAGACCAGGATATCACCCAATATCTGCCAGTACACATGGATTCATTGAGCTTTGGAATGGAGCTGGACATTTGACCAAACCATGGGCTTAGATACAGAAATTAAGCTGAATTTCTACAGTTTAATGCATGAGTTCATGCATTAAACATGAACTATATAAGACAAGCTCAATGGCCCCTTTTGCCCATAGAGAGTCCTTGACAAAATATAAGAACTAGATTTTTGTGAAAAATAAAAGCCATAGCTTATATATGTGGATATATTATTGCATACCAGAAGGCCTGGAAGGATTTATTCCAAACTGTAAAAAGCAGTTTACCTATTTGTTGCAGTGGAGGAAAAATTTGCGGAGCTTTTTATTTTATGCGTTTCTGTGATGTTTAATTTAGTCTTATAACAAGCATGTATTACTTTAGTTTTTAACAATAAAGAAAGGTTGATTTGGTTTTGTTTGCTTTAAAAAAAAGGTAAGGATTAGTTCTAAACTTGATTGGGAGATTTATGAGAAGTTTGTTACTCTTTAAACAGCTCTTTAAAAATGATAAAGTTGCTCCAAGATAGAAATGTTTAGAGAAGGCTGAAGAGAGTCCCTGCTACAGACACAGTTTACTACTAAAAAGAAAAACACCAAAACTCCCACAAAGCTCAGAATACATATAAACTATTTTGAAAAATACAAACAGAAGAAAGACAGAACCTCGCATGGTAGAATGGTCCAGAGGCATTTAGGGAATTCCTTTACTCCTTGTTTAGAACGTGTTTCAAGATAATGTGGCCAGTAGGGAGGAAACAGGGGGTGAGAGAGAGAAATGTTGGGCAAATGAAAAATCACATCTGTAATAAAGCCTAGTTCTTCTCAGATTTGGACCAAGAGATTTGAGGCCAACTGCTTCACTTTGTGGGGAAAATATAAAGCTACAGGTTATGTGATTTGCTAGTAGTCACACCACAGATAGATGTAGAGTTCTAGAAACCTCTCTCGGTCTTTTTAAAAACGACTGCTCTTTATTACTATTTCCTGTCTTGATTGACATCTGGTCGCACTGGTCTTCATTGCTGTGCGGGCACTTTCTCTAGCTGTGGTGAGCAGGGGCTACTCCGGGTTGCAGAATGCTGGCTTCTGTTGCCGGGCCTTCTTTTGTGGAGTCCAAGCTCTAGGAACTCAGGCTCCAGGAGCTGTGGCCCATCGGCTTTCAGCGGCTCTGCACCATGTGGACTCTTCCCAGACCAGGGATCGAACCCGTGTCCCTGGCACTGGCAGACAGATTCTTAGCCGCTGGACCACTACGGTGGAGCCGTAGTCTCCCCTGGAAACTACTCTCCTGGTGCCCATTCTGTTTCTCACTGTTATCCTACACAGAGCAGCTCATCTGCTTTGGACACCCAGGGGAGATTTTCCCTCCTCTTCTGGCCTCAGTCACAGCCATATCTTGTTAACAAGCATCTTTTGATTCACTTTCCCATTTTGACTTTTCCCTTTTATGTCTTCCCTGCCCCTTACGTCACCACATTTTTAGGAGCTAGCCCCAAGGATGAAGGAGAAGTAAAGCATTTCATTCAAAAAAATATTTGTTGAGTACCTACTACATGGCAGACACCATTCTAGGAACTCAGGGTGTGAAGAGATCAAAGCTAATTGCATAACATCAAGAGATTTGGGTCNTTTTTAGGAGCTAGCCCCAAGGATGAAGGAGAAGTAAAGCATTTCATTCAAAAAAATATTTGTTGAGTACCTACTACATGGCAGACACCATTCTAGGAACTCAGGGTGTGAAGAGATCAAAGCTAATTGCATAACATCAAGAGATTTGGGTCAGAAAAAACAGTGAAAGAATTTGAAATGGGCCAAAATAAAACAAAACAAAATCAAAATGTGTCCTTTCCAGCTTACCTACCAAGGTAATCTCTGCTTTTCGCTGTCACTGGGCTACTTTACAATTCTGTATACTATAGAAAACTGGTAATAATGTAAATGATTCTTTTTCATAGAAATATAAATGTTTGGTAGAATATAAGTGATTTTACTCTTGCTCTGTGACTTGACTAGTTTTGCATACATTCATAAATTAAATTCTCCTGGCAACCAGTTGTAACATCTTACTAGTTCTCTCACTAATTTTAATGAGCTCAATAAAATCTTTGATGTGTGCATTTTTTCGTTTTGGCCGTTTTGTGCAGCTTATGGGATTTTAGTTCCTTGACCAAGGAGTGAGCTGAGGCAGTGAGAGGTGCGAGCACAGAGTCCTAACATTTGGACAAGCAGGGAATGATTTTATCTTTTTTCAAAAGAATTATCCTTTTACATTTTCTTTTTCACCTTCATCCTCTTATGTGTACAATGTGGCGTTTTCCAGGAGAGAATCAGGTGACATTACAAGGAAGTGAAGATAGAAGCAGATTGAGATTGTAGTCTGTCTTCTGTGAAATCAGACATTAAGGTATTTGCAAAATGTAATACATGCTATTCTCACTAAATTTTTTGTTTGGGGAAATAGCATTTTTTCCAGTGAAAATGTTAATTATATTCATATGTCATTGGTTTATTTTCTTTAAATTTTTTTTTAAGTAGGATCCCAGTTCCTTGACCAGGGATGGTACCTGTGCCTCCTGCAGTGGAAGCATGGAGTCTTAACCACTGGACTGCCAGGGAAGTCCCCCCAAAATATTTTTAAAGTACCTCAGTTTTTGTTTCATATATGGCAATATCAGTAGATACAACCTATATAAATGTATGAACCNGTACCTGTGCCTCCTGCAGTGGAAGCATGGAGTCTTAACCACTGGACTGCCAGGGAAGTCCCCCCCAAATATTTTTAAAGTACCTCAGTTTTTGTTTCATATATGGCAATATCAGTAGATACAACCTATATAAATGTATGAACCCATATAAAAGCATATAAGCCCATAGAAATATACAAAGCCACATAAAAAGCTATTGCATGCATGCTCAGTCACTTCTCCTCTCTCCATGGGATTCTCCAGGTGAGAATACTGGAGTGCGTTACCATGCCCTTCTCCAGGGGATGTTTCCGACCCAGGGATTGAACCTATGTTTCCTGCATTTCCTGCACTGCAGGAGTATTCTTTAACCACTGAGCCACGTGGGAAGCCTATAAAAAGCTATTGGAGGTCCTCAATTATTAAAAGTCTAAGGGGATTCTGGGATCAAAATGTTTGACAACTGTGGGCCTCAGCAGAACAATTCAGCCTAGAAGGCTTTTATGATTTTGAATTTTGATTGGATTGTTCATCAGGCTTTTCTTGCCAAATGAGATTCAGATATATAAAAAGCAGCTATAAAAATACCCTACCTGGAAATCATCTTGAGTTTCCAGTGCAGTATTCACTTGCATCAGAGCTGCCAGGTGACAATAATACTTGTAGTGGAAAAAAAAATTTAAGCTATAGATTTGCCACAGCAAGGAGAAACAAGTGGTTTGCTGGTAAAGCTGTGCCAGCCTCTTCTTCCTATTAAAGGATACACACGAGACAAAAGAAAAAGGTATCATCACCAACATACTTGAGGGAAGCACAGGTGCAGAGTCCTCAGCACCGGCTTGGGGGGTCTGAATACACTTGAGTTTGAGGCCTGTTTCCCTTACATGTAAGTTAAGTTTACATGTTGTGTCCGACTCTTTGCGACTCCATGGACTGTACTGTCCATGGAATTCTCCAGGCCAGAATACTGGAGTGGGTAGCCTTTCCCTTCTCCAGGGGATCTTCCCAACCCAGGGATGGAACCCACGTCTCCTGCATTGCAGGCAAATTCTTTACAAGCTGAGCCACCAAGGAAGCCTAAGAATACTGGAGTGGGTAGCCTATCCCTTCTCCAGTGGATCTTCCCAACCCAGGAATCGGACCGGGGTCTCCTGCGTTGCCAGCAGATTCTTCACCAACTGAGCTATCAGGGAAGCCCTACATGTAAATTAACATGCACATTAATTTTTTTTCAGTTTCAGCAAGCAATATTTTTTATTGATATACAGTTGATTTACAAATGTTGTGTTAACATCTGCTGTATAGCAGTGATTGATCACACACACACATATATACATTATTTTTAAAAATATTCTTTTCCATTGTGATATATCGCAGAATATTGAATATAGTTCCTTGTGCTATACAGTAGGACCTTGTTGTACATGCATATTAGTTTTTATGAAGCCCATTTTCTCCACTGCACAATGGAAACCATAATGCTTTGTGATGATTAAGATGATTTATTTTTATCTAAAAGCACAGATGTAAATCATTTCATTTACATCTATAAATTTATTTACAATTTATTTATATATAAGACCTGTCCTTGTCAGGTCACTGCCATTTAAGTGAAATTATTTAAAAAGCACATTTATATAACTTTATCTCATTTGAGTCTGAGGACAACCTCATAGGCAAAGAAGGAATAATTAACCCCATTTTACATAAGCAGAGAGTGAGACTCAGGTTAAGTAATTAAGTAAAAGTAACAAAGCTAGAATGTAACAGTGCCAGGACTCCAGCCCTGGCCACCTCCAGCCTAGCCAGTCCAGTGTGTCATCTCCTATACACATTGCTGTCAGGACCTAGGTCTTAGTTCAACAAACGAAATGAGTACTTTAAACAAATCCATTCTGCTGTGGTCTGAGTTCATCCCCCCAAGTTTGAATTCTAACTCCTAAAAGTGACTGACTGTGGCTCAGATCATGAGCTCCTTATTGCCAAATTCAGACTTAAATTGAAGAAGGTAGGGAAAACCGCTAGACCATTCAGGTATGACCTAAATTAAATCTCTTATGATTATACAGTGGAAGTGAGAAATAGATTTAAGGGACTAGATCTGATAGATAGAGTGCCTGATGAACTATGGACTGAGGTTCATGACACTGTACAGGAGACAGGGATCAAGACCATCCCCATAGAAAAGAAATGCAAAAAAGCAAAATGGCTGTCTGGGGAAGCCTTACAAATAGCAGTGAAAAGAAGAGAGGCGAAAAGCAAAGGAGAAAAGGAAAGATATAAGCATCTGAATGTAGAGTTCCAAAGAATAGCAAGAAGAGATAAG
>SJYX01004937.1:247884-258509 GCA_006410675.1 Oreotragus oreotragus
TCACGGACTCGATGGACATGAGTTTGGGTGAACTCCGGGAGATGGTGATGGACAGGGAGGCCAGGCGTGCTGCGATTCATGGAGTCACAAAGAGTCAGACACGACTGAGAGACTGAATTAAACTAACTGAACTGAAAAATGACAGGATTAGTAGTGGGGCCTTTAGGACACGATTAGGTTACGATTGGTGGAACCTTCTTGAATGAGATTAGAGCTCTTATAAAATTTCCTGGCCCCTTTCCCCCAAGTGTGGATTCGACAAGAAGTCTTAAGAGGGCCCTGGCCTCACTATGCTGACACTAGGACCTCCGACTGCCAGCCTCCACAGCTGTGAGCAATAGTCTGCTGTTAATAAACTACCCAGCCTGTGGCATTTTGTCATAGCAGTCCAAACAGACTAAACCACATTCTGACTATGGGATGGAATGTCGCAGGAGATGGTGAACTTCCTGTGCTGGAGTTATTCAAGGAAAGGATGACTGACCACCTACCTAGAATGTTTGGGGACTCCGTCTCAGCCTCCACAAATCGTTTAATTGATAATGTAGCCCCCAATCTTTTCTGTTTGTGATAAAAATGGGACCCTAAACTGGCTACAATATTAGTAATTTAACAAAGCCAAGAAAACAAAATATAATTATAAATAGCTATCGAGAAAGATATTTTAAATAAAATTGAGAAGGAAGAAAGATAACCTAGAGAGTTTTTTTTTTTTTTTTAAAGAATATTTATTTATTTGGCTGTACAGGGTCTTAGTTTAGTTGCAGCATATGGGATCTAGCTCCCTGACCAGGGATCAAATCCAGGCCCCCCCTGCATTGGGATACAGGGTCTTAGACACTGGATCAGCAGGGAAGTTCCTATCCTAGAAATTCATAATGAAGAACTCCAGGTACTCTCAGTTCAGACACTGACAGCATTCATTCTGTTGTGGAAATTATTTTTTAAAGGTTCTAAGGAAACATAGAGAATGTAAAATCCCTTATAACAGGGAGTTCATGAAGCTATGGAAACTCTAACATTAAAGGTATTTCTTTGTGTCCTTATTTTTGAGATGAGAACCTTTTGACCGGAGAGTGTTTTAAGCTCTGTACTTTCTTCCTGATCATCAAATTTTCACCTTCTCCTCTTGTGCAGGTACTTCTTATTCCTTTTACAAAATGGGCTGTATATTAGGCTTATTGGACTTAGGGAATGAAAATATAGGATGCTGAGTTAAATCTGAATTTCAAAACAATTCTTTTAAAATGCATATGCCTTAAATATCTTGTGTGATATAATGTATACTAAACAAAAAAATCATTCACTATTGATCTGAACTTCAGATTTAACTAGGCATCCTTTATTTCATCTGACAACCCTCTGTGACCCAAACTTCAATTCTCTCTTATCTCTCAGAGAGATCTCTGCTGAGCCTCTCCCCGCCCCTCTCCTGGCATTCTCTGAGGCAGCAGGCTTTAAAGTCTCAGGAGCCTGACCTCATCCTGCAAACGGGCTCAGCTCCACCTCATTTCCAACCCTGTCCCCCTCCACCCTACCCCAGTCAAGAGGAGACTTTCAGGAAACTGGGGAAGGCAGTTTTTGGTGAGGTTGCAAAAGGATTGCAGCCATTTGCTCATAGATAGAGATATTTGTAACTCAGGCAGAACCTGTAGGAATATTGCTACTGGCCTCTCCCGAGGTGGAACAGATCATCTGTCAGTTCTCCAGATCCCCAACTAGGTGATCCCTCTTTTGGTATGAATTCCTAGGTATGTAGAATATATTATAAAAAGTTTGATGTGGAAAATTTTAAACATACACAATAAAACAGAAAAAATATGAGGTACATATACGCAGCATCCAGCTCCAACAACTATCAACATTATCATGGCATCTGTTCTTTTACTCACTGTATCCCTCCCCTACGCCACCTCATTATTCTCTGATCTGTTCTTTTATAGATAAAATTTACATGTTGAAATGTACAGGTCTTAATGGTATAATCTTGATCGGTAGATACCCTCTGTAACCCACAGATTTTTCTATCTATGGAGATAGAAAAATGGGTGGGCCATTTTGTCTTTTAGCAGATGTCTTCAGGACATGCCATTTTTCTCCGGGGCGGGGACAATACCCAGGGTTTTAGCACTGAATTGGAAGATGACTTTTGACTGAGGTTCTAGGACCAGGTGGTGCAATTCCCATTGAAACATGGATGGCCAAGGGGTTAGTGGGTGAGATGAGTGGGGGAGGCATTGGAGCTCATCTTGCAAAGGGCTCCTGTAGGTTTTTGTCACCTGAACTCCTTTTGGCAAAAGCTGCCTGTTAAGTTGTTCTGAGGCAACCCAGCCCTGGCCTGGGAGCTCCACCACCTTTCCCTCACTAGTGAGCCATTTGGACTCCTTGCACCTGTTGGAGGCCCACTCTTTGGGGACTGTTGGACTATGTGTAGGTCTCTCTCCTTTTGGGGAGTGAGACGAGACCCCTAGCTCTCTGCAGCTCTTTCCTTACCCTGGAGGTGAGCTCTCTTGGGCCTGTTGATTCTGATTCACATAATGAAAGTGTCTGTTTTTTTCAACCCGAGTCTGGAGAAACAAGGAGATTAAGTTGTAAGGAAAGATTCTATTGAGGAACTTCAGAGCCTTCCTCAGCATTTTTTTGGCAAGCACCATCTGGCCCATGTTGAAACAGACCTAGAAAAAGAAAGGGGAAGAAAGGAAAGAAAAAGACGATGATTCCAAGCTTGGTTTATATGTTCCAAATATACGTAATTTAGGAATCTTTTTTTTTTTTTTTAAAGCCCAGGAACAAAATCCTCCTGAGCTTGGCATAATCTGAAATGTTTCTTGGACATATCTGTGGAAGGATGGTTGAATGACTAGGATTTTGCATCCTCATCGTTCGTAATCTACCTCTGAGAAAATGCTTACTTATCCCTGTCCCTTTTTTGGAGGTTGTTACAAAAAATATTTCATAAAGCTGTCACTGAGAGGCTAAGGAAGCTCTTGCTGCAGAAATTGATGGTGAGGAGGTTTGAGTCTCAGGGCTTGGGATCCTGGAGTCTTGGGAAAAGATCTGTGGCAGAGGATGGGAGGAGGATGCAGAAAGTATAGGGATGACTCCTATTACTTCTATATAAAGCTCCAGTGATAAACAACAGATTAATCACGTTTCTAATGATTTCTTACCTGACCTTTGAGGGTAAAAAAGGTAGCCCATTCAAAAGTCTTACTCCAAGATTTGTCCTTCTTGAGAATTTTCAGCAACCTCTCTCCCTCATTCAAATATAGGTAAGCCTGCAACCAGCACAAGGAGTAGAAAGGGTTGAGTCAGCAGGGATCAGGCCCACAGGGGCCATTGCCCCAGACTCTACTGAAGGAAGAGAGTCAGGACCCCTCCAGCTCCTGATTCCATCTCTACCTTTAGCCCCTGATCAGAAAGGAGGGGTGGAGAAAGTTCCTGCTGAAGATACATAGCACCTCCACGTCCATCTTGGTCACTGAATCTCTCATGAATCTAGAAATCACCTCCTTTCCTCATGTTGTCATGTAAGACATCTTACCTGAAGTTTTCCCCAGGGCAGTTTCCCTCTTTGAGTAATTCCATCCCCAGCTTCCCTATTGCCAACTATGTACTCATGGCTCCTGAGACCATCCCCACATCCATGAAGGCCAGTCTCTACTTATGGAATGAATCATGAACTGTTCCCATTTTTTTTTTTTCGGTCAGGGCCATCTTTGGGAGGTTGAAGAGAAAGTTAAGGCCCTGAACAACCTTTGTCACTTCATCTTCAATGGAATATCATTTAGAGAGTCTTGGCACATGCGAACACAAAGGCAAGATCAGACCTGAAGAGTAAAATAAGGTGAGACAGTGTCCCCAAGTCTCAATCAGTCTAAGTGGCCTGTGTAGAAGGCTGAAAGAGGGGGACAAGGTTTCTTTGCTGGGAGAGTGGGATGCAAATGGCACACTGCAGGACCCTGCTCTAGGCTCTGCTGCCAATCATTGTTTTCCTGAACATTCATCACTCCCTGTAGAAAGATTCGGGTGAGCACAGGCTCAGCCAGTTGGTCCCTAAGGCTACCTAAACCTTCTCTTTCTGGGATTCACTGGCCACATCACCTTCTTCTTCACATACGTGTATAAAATACATACAGGAGGCTTTCCTTCAAAATACTTGAGAGAACCAGAGCTTACTGACATTTTTAATAGTTTAATTTAAAAATCTTATATAAATCTGAGCTGTAGGGGTTAATTAGGCCACAACTATAAAATCTGGATTGGTCCACCAGTGCAGGCATGCAGGGTGGCAACCATAGCTACTCAGGTGTGGGAAGCTCTTCCTGAAGCTGCCTGGAAGTCTGATGAAGCAAGGCCCAGAAAGACATTTCCTCAAATGAGTTCATGGAAGCGTAGTCCAGCCAGCTACTCTATGAAAAGTGGTCTAAGGTCAAATAAGTTTAAGAGAAATAGTATGTCCCAGTCCTAGCCCAACCCTCCAGGAGATTTCTGTGTATCTTACATATAAAGGCTCTGAATATCTGTAGTACAGAAACCTGTTTATCTTTATTCAGTTCAGGGCTTCCCAACTTAACAATGAATTCTTTCATTTAATTATATGTATCAAACCCCCACATTTCTAAGGGCATATTGCCCTGAAACTTATTTACAGTTTTCCTGGAGAAACATTCACTAGTGCTTTGGTAGCCTAAAGGTATGTATGATAATTTAGCACAAATTACATGAAGACCAAAGTGAGTGAGCCCCTTCAGAGATCACAAGAGTAAAGCTGCTGCTGCTGCTGCTAAGTCACTTCAGTCGTGTCCAACTCTGTGTGACCCCATAGACGGCATCCCACCAGGCTCCCCCATCCCTGGGATTCTCCAGGCAAGAATACTGGAGTGGGTTGCCATTTCCTTAGATTTATTCTTATTCAAAGACCTACAGGTATTGTGCTGACAGATATTTGGGGAAGATAGAGGGCAAATGCAACTGGGACATTACTGAGGAAGTCTCTACTGAAACTGAATAGTTGAGACCAGAGTCTCATATAGGTAGACGATCCATAGCAAGTTTGTAAAGGTGGGAATATAATGTATAATGGTAGTTGCAGTTCTGACTTTTTTCAATCTCAGGTCATTTGCCTTCTGAGCAATTTGATTTTCAAAGGGAGAGGGTACTGGCAGGAATCAAGAAGATGAAGCAACAAAGAAAACAAAACAAAAAAAACACTAAAGCTTCCCTCCTGGCTCTCTGGTCTGTAAGTTGTCTCAAGGATGGAGGTGATCTGAGTAGAAACAGCTTACCATATAATTATCACCCAAGACAAGATAAGCAGACACAAGTTCTAGGAAGTAATATAAGGCTTTGTTGTTTTCTCCCAAAGCAAGAAAATGGTGAGCCAGAGGCATGATGACAATCTCCAGGATCTCCTCACACTGGCAAGATTCCAAAGGGATGACGTCATCTTCGGATGTCCTCATTTTTGTTATAATGATATCAAAGAAACTCAAGATCTTTCCTCTTATTTCTTCAGAACTGTCCAAATGCAGAAATAAATAGGAGTAGTAACTTGTAGATGTAGATAGGATTTGATATGAAAATAGCTTTTAAAACAAATAAAAGAGCAAGATAAGAAAACCTAATGTAGACACTTCCCTGGTGGCATAGTGGTTTAGACTCCGAGCTTCCACTGCAGGGAGCTCAAGTTCCATCCCTAGTCGGGAAAATAGGATCCCACATGCCACACAGTGTGGACAGAAAAAAAAAAGAAAATCTAGTGTAGATTTCCTCCATTTGGTAGGTTTTAGCATCTGTAAAAGAACTCAGGAAGTGTGGATCAGATACTGCTATCTATGTATTTTCAGAGAGGAGTTACATACAGCAGAGGACATGGGCTGGGGTGGGGTGCTGCGGTCTGTCCTGGGAAGGGCCCACCAGGATCCTGCTCAGTTACATCATGACTGATTAGACTTAAAACCTAACCCTTTGACTTGTGCCTTACAGAGCCAGAGTACTGACCAAAGGATTCTAACAATGGTCCGAATTTAATGCCAATTGTTCACGCTCTACTTTCTAAACAATTATAGATGACTGTACCTGAGATTTTCAGAAACTATTTCAGATTTCTTAGAAGTCTCTGTTTTTGAAAAAGTGATCTCTTCTTCAGCTGGAAAATAAACAAACAAGTGAGTTGTATCAGTCGTTGAAATGATCACGTGGCAGAGATGTCTGGGGTATACTGAAGCTTCCTGTTCCCTTTCCACAGTAAAATTGTTGTTGCCTAGCCAGGATCTACATTCCTCAGTCCCTTTTGCATCTTTTTCTTTTTCCTTTTTTGGTCCCTGTCATGCTGTGCAGCTTGCAGGATCTCAGTTCCCAGCCCATGTCAGTGAAAGCACTGAGTGAATCCTAACCACTGGACCACCACAGAACTTCCTCCTATTACATTCACTCTTCATTCACTCTTCAGTGAAGCCATGTGTTAAGTTTAAAAATGCGATTCCATCAAAAATAATATATGTCACCTCTGAATTGAGATGGTTAGATATCTTCACCACCTTCTCCTTTCACAGGAAAACAAATTAATTGTGGAGATCTAAGGGATAGCAAACCCACAACACAGAATGAGCCTGGGTCCCTGACTGTGAAAAAGGGTCATCGTCAAAATGCTCATTGGATCATTACCTGGACAGGAAAAAACTATGATTCTATTGTGTTAACCCACTGAAATATTGGGGTTTGTTTTAGATGATTACACAATCATAATTTACTAAAAGTATCCTGGAGGAGGGCATGGTAACCCACTCCTGTATTCTTGCCTGGAGAATCCCCACGGACAGAGGAACCTAGCAGGCTGCAGCCCATGGGGTCACAAAGAGTTGGACACAACTGAAGCGACTAAGCACAACTCAAAGTATAAATTAATGATGCTGAAGAAAATGATGTCAGCTTATAAGAGAGAAATAGACATTTAATGGAATACCCCCCAAAGGGGAACAACTTAAGGGCAGAAAGCCTTGAATTTAAAACCTCCAGTCTATCCAGACTGCAATAGGTTAGAAAATTCCATAAAGATCTTTAAACAGAAAACAAATGAGGATTGTTGAATCCAGCCACTTCTCCATTCGAGGAGAGGGAAGAATCCTAGAGAGCAGAAGGGACTTGTCTCAGATCATACATCTGTTAGTGACAGAGGTCTCTGGACTCCAAGACAAATACATTACTCCACAGATCTTTTAATTTATAAAATGCAGTCTGAGCCTCTACTACCACCTTCTTCTGAAAGCCTTCTGTGCCTTTGCCCCTTAGAGTTAGTGCCCCAACTTGTGAGTTCAATGACCCCATTCAGCCTCTCTCATCATCCTTTATCATACTGTGTAAGGACTGATTTGTCCACCTCTCCTAGTCTGCTGTCTGGCTTCCCTGATAGCTCAGCTGGTAAAGAATCTGCCTGCAATGCAGGAGACCCCAGTTCCATTCCTGGGGTGGGAAGATCTGCTGGAGAGGGGATAGGCTACCCACTCCAGTATTCTCGGGCTTCCCTGGTGGCTCAGCTAGTAAAGAATCTGCCTGCAATGTGGAAGACCTGAGTTTGATCCCTGAGTTCGGAAGATCCCTGGAGAAGGGAAAGGCTACCCAACTCCAGTATTCTGGCCTGGAGAATTCCATGGACTGTATAGTCCATGGGGTTGCAAAGAATCAGACACGACTGAGTGACTTTCACTTTCCTACTCTTCTGTCTAGTTCATCTCTAGTGAATGGAAGCTGAATAAACTGAATTATGCCTTTATCCTCCTACTCCTCTAAAACTTTGTTAGAGTTACCAGTAAAATCAAGTTGCCAAATCCAAACATTACATCTTTGTCTGCATCTAATTATATCTCTTGGCAGCATTTGCAACAACTGACCTCTCCTTGCTTTTACCAGCTTCTGTAACACCCATTCCCTTGATTTCTTTCCTCACTGGCTGCACACTGCCCATTTTGCTGGCTCCTTCTGCTCTATTGATGTGCCTAGAACAACTTCTGGCACATATAAGAAACTCAATAAATATTTACTAAATGAAATGTTGAATGAGAAAATTGCGTACTGAGAAGATCAAAGGAATGAGAGGAGAGGTCCCTGAAGAATTAGGCGGAGCAAGTGGAAGGAAAGAACCCAGGCGGGAGCCTGTGGGTTGTCCATCCTTAGAATGGATCAAAACTTAGAAAATAAGTTTTTAGGAAGGACGTCAGGATTGACAAAGAATTGAAAAGGGAATCAACTTCTTCACTGTCTGATTCATACCTAGTGCTGTGTTCTTGAAACTTGTATGATATTAACATGCCCTTCTCCAGTATTACTTAAAAGCATACCTCACACTTAGGGGAGATTTAGAGATAACAAATGTCTTTGTTTTTGTCTTTCAGCCAAGACTGAAACAGGATATTATAGCAAAGACATTGCAAAAAAGAAAATTTCATAAAAACTCTAGGAAAAATAAACTTTTGTTAAGAAATCTATTCACAGCATATTACTTAGTTCTATAACAGCAGTTACATAGTCTTAATAATGTAGATACCTGATTCACTTATCTAATGATAGTGCTATAACAATATTGGGAGAGAGGTGCCCAAGAGTGGTGTAATAAAGTTAGATTTTCACCTACCATAGCAAGACTAAAACAGGTCATGTCAGAATCTGATTTTTTTTAAAAGCAGCATTAACATATCACTTAGCATATGGAGGTAATGACTAGAAAGAAGAGCTACGTTAAAAATATTTGCTCTTGTGACTTCCCTCATGGTCCAGCAGTTAAGATTTCACCTTCCAAAGCAGAAGATACAGGTTCCATCCCTGGTTGGGGAGCTAAGATCCCACATGCCTCATGGCCAACACAAACAACATAAGCAATATTGTAATAAATTCAATACAAGATTTAAAAAATTTTGTTGCTATTCAGTGGCCAAGTCCTCTCTGACTTTTTGTGACCCTATGGACTGCAGCACACCAGGCTTCCCTGTCCTTCACTATCTCCCAGATTTTTGCTCAAACTCATGTTCATTGAGTTGGTGATGCCATCCAGCCATCTCATCCTCTGTCACCCCCTTCTCCTCCTGCCCTCAATCTTTCCCAGCATCAACGTTTCTTCCAATGAGCCGGCTCTTTGCATCATGTGGACAAAGTATTGGAGCTTAGTATCACTGAGGTCCTTTTGATGAATATTCAGGGTAATTTCCTTTAGGATTGACTGGTTTGATCTCCTTGCATTCCAAGGACTCTCAAGAGTTTTCTCCAGCACCACAATTTGAAAGAATCAGTTCTTTGGTGCTCAATCTTCTTTATGGTCCAGCTTTCATATCTATATATAACCACTGAAAATGGTCCACACACACAAAAAAAAAACTTAAAAAAAAATGAGAAGAACTATTGAACATACGAATGCAGGACAGTAGGTCTTGAGACTATTGTTTTTATGGTAAAGCTTTCAGGAAATTAAAAAAAAAATCTTTATTTAAAGATATCTAGTTGATACCCTTCTAAATAGGTGAAAAATTCTGATAAGGGAAATAGTTGAGCCCTAGCCTCACTCAGCTGAAGGTGCTGATGAACGGACATCAGCAGACATTTCTCAGAGACATCCCACCATATATGCTCCAGAGTGAAAGTTAAGGTACATTGGAGAACCTGAAATAACTCAGATTGTTTTCTCTGGTGGCCCTAGCCAGCCTGCTGAAGACCAGCTCTGCTCCAATAGACCTGTCTGCTAGCTGCCAGCTGATTTTACTCCTCACCAAATAAGTAAATTAATTAAAACATACATATTTATATTATATATGTGTTTGTAAAGTAAGACTCACTGATTCCAGAGAGTCTGGAATATTCTTTCCCTTTTACCTCTGTCAGTCAACTCTTTCCTATGAACACTTTCACTGGTGCTTTGACTGTAGCCCTACGTTGGGACCCTTCTCTGAAGCTACCTTGATCTGGTCATGTATCTTCTTTAGCTCTCCACTGCCTGCTCTCTTAATGTTTATTTTATTCCAGCACTCCACTACTAGGGGTCTTCTCACAGCCTTAGGGGTACTGTTGGGAGCAACTTAAAATGGCAGCAGGCTGACTTTTTCTCCCAGGTGAGTTATATCTGATTTATGGGATAAATATATCCTTTCCCAGACTCTGGGAGGGAAGGTTGATCCTGTTTCAGCCACAGGGCACTTTGGCTTCATCAGGTATGAGGTTTTCTGTGTCCTCCAACCAACTTCAAAGGAGACACCTTCCTACACTTGGGGGTACATAGTTGCTCCTCAGTTCAGTTCAGTTCAGTCGCTCAGTCGTGTCTGACTCTCCGCGACCCCATGGACTGCAGCACCCCAGGCCTCCCTGTCCATCACCAACTCCTGGAGTTCACTCAGACTCACGTCCATCGAGTCCGTGATGCCATCCAGCCATCTCATCCTCAGTTGTCCCCTTCTCCTCCTGCCCCCAATCCCTCCCACCATCAGAGTCCTTTCCAATGAGTCAACTCTTCACATGAGGTGGCCAAAGTACTGGAGTTTCAGCTTTAGCATCATTCCTTCCAAAGAAATCCCAGGGTTGATCTCCTTCAGAATGGACTGGTTGGATCTCCTTGCAGTCCAAGGGACTCTCAAGAGTCTTCA
>SJYX01004938.1:0-35980 GCA_006410675.1 Oreotragus oreotragus
GACCCCATAGACGGCAGCCCACCAGGCTCCCCCGTCCCTGGGATTCTCCAGGCAAGAACACCGGAATGGGTAGCCCAGACATAGTCAATCGAAAACTTGGGGAGGGGCCTGGCAATCTATTGTGATCAATCTACCAGGTATGTCTTTTTTTTTTTTTTTAATTAAAAAATTTTGAACTTTTTGTTTTATATTGGAGAGAATCCAACTGCAGTTCAGGAGACATGGGTTCGATCCCTGGGTCGGGAAGATCCTCTGGAGGAGGACATGGCACCCCCTCCAGTATTCTTGCCTAAGAAATCCCATGGACAGAGGAGCCTGGCAGGCTGCAGTCCATGGAGTCTCAAAAGAGTTGGATACAACTTAGCGACTAAACAACAGCCGATTAACAATGTTGTGATAGTTTTAGGTGGACAGCAAAGGGACTCATCCATACATATACATGTATCCATTCTCCCCACAAACTCCCTTTCTACAGACTGTCACTTTATATCTAGCAGAGTTTCCTGTGCTATACAGTAGGACTTTGTTCTACCACATATTTCTGATCTGATATTTGAGAAGAACTGAATTAGTAAAATGTTTCAGTGGTTTAGATAAGAGTTTCAGAATACCTCAAGATGACCTTTAGCCCCATCCCTGTTTTAGAGATGCATACTAGTCAATGAGTAACTTAATCTGCTTAATTATTTACTAGGATTTTTTCTTTTTTGGTTTGGTGGTGTCTCAGTTCTGTTTTGCTGAAGGAAGCACTGTGAAAGACTTGAGTTCCTTTGTTAAATTTTTAGTATTTGCTTAGAAATTTAACATAAGCAAATTTAAATATCTTAGGGTTCATAATCTCAATAACTTTTTCCTAAAATTACTAGTCACTTAATATCATTTAAAAATATATCCATTAAGCTAAATCTCCTCATAGCAGCTCTTTATATCTTATTAATAATTTAGCAGTGCTATTTACATTAGCCACAGAGCCATGTCTTGATCTTAGAGGTGTGGTATTAACTTACTGGTAGGGAGTAAGGCATTTATCAGAGCCGTCTTGATTTTGCTGGATTTTAGTGCTGAGTTAGAAAGGACCAAATTTGAAGCTAAACTTAAAATGTATAAAATTTATAGAGTCATCCCTCCCTCACCCTCATCCAACATCTAATTAGTTACCAATTCCCCATCCATGTATGTGTGCAAAGTCGCTTCAGTCATGTCTGACCCTTGGGTGACCCTATAGACTGTAGCCTGGCAGGCTCCTCTGTCTGTGGGATCCTCCAGGCGCGAATACAGGAATGGGTTATCATGCCCTCCTCCAGGAGATCTTCCTGACCTTGGGACTGAACCCGTGTTTCTTGTGTTTCCTGAACTGGCAAGTTAGTTCTTTACCTCTAGTGCCATCTGGGAAGCCCCAGTCAGTACTACCCCTTAAATATCTCTGAATCTAACTACTTCTTTCTCTAGTACTGCCATCTTTGGTCTGAGCCAGCATGTTTCCCCCTGGATTTCCTATCTCACAGTGTGAATTATTTGTGTTTAATAACATACATCTGATTATGTTCCTTCCACTTGATACTCACTGATGGCTTTTCATAAAGTCCACAGTCTGCCATGGCCTGTGAGACCTTACATGATCCAGCTTCTCCAGCTTCTCTAGCAAGAGATCTATCTTTGTAAAGTTGCTTAAAGGTATTGTTTCTTTCTACCACAGGGCCTTTGCACATCCTGTTCCCTCATGGTCCAGCTGACCTTTTATTGATCTTTAGATTTCAGTTTAAAAGTCACTTTTTCTGGAGAACTTTTCTATATATATATATAGAGAGAGAATATATATATATTCTCTCTGCCCCATATCCCATACCTGTATGCTCCTTGTTGTATGCTTTCTATTTGTTTATTGTATACCTTCTCCACTAGACAGCATTCCACAAGGGCAAGTTTTATTTCTGGTAACCCTAGTGACTAGCAAAAAATATCTGGTGTGTGGTGCTCAAAGTATCGGAAGAAGGGATGAATGAATGAGTGAACTAATGAGCAAAGTGATGGCTTTCCACAGTAAAGTAGTATGGGATTTGTGAAGCTGGCACAGGTTTTGGTTACTAAGCCGTTCCTTATTTCTTGTGTATGTACATTATGCTTGTGCTCTTCAGAGGGACGTTTTGCTTCAGGGTTGACT
The DNA here is from genome assembly GCA_006410675.1 of Oreotragus oreotragus. Lineage (NCBI taxonomy): Eukaryota > Metazoa > Chordata > Mammalia > Artiodactyla > Bovidae > Oreotragus > Oreotragus oreotragus. The sequence continues at coordinate 2,162 of SJYX01004938.1, forward strand.
CTACCTTTCAGAAAGCTGTCTGTGTTTCTATAGCAACATCTTCAGATGGGAAACTCCAGTAAGACATGTTTCATTAGATTTGCTGATATAAATAATTGCATAGACAGAAATGTGTATACAGCGCTCCTAGAAACAGTGTACTTTAGATTTCAAAGTAAGTTGATATATATTTATCTATGCTTGTATACGGGCTTCCCTGGTAGCTCAGAGGTTAAAGCGTCTGCCTCCAATGCGGGAGACCCAGGTTCGATCCCTGGGTCGGGAAGATCCCCTGGAGAAGGAAATGGCAACCCACTCCAGTATTCTTGCCTGGAGAATCCCATGGATGGAGAAGTCTAGTAGGTTACAGTCCATGGAGTCGCAAAGAGTCGGACATGACTGAGCGACTTCACCTTTATACTCGTATACATCTACATTTATTTATGTGTAGTATAACTGTGTAATACATTTTTCTTAATACGTTGAGCTCCATTTGTATATATTTAATATAGTTGGGAAAGAGATTTCAGGCTGAAAAAAGCTTGAACACACCTCCTTTTGGCTGCCAAAAGCATGTCTTATGTGACGACTGACTTTTGTTTGTGTCTCTGTGTGTTTTAACATGGAACATAAACACTTGCATATCTTTTTACACTTTATCCTAATATTAGATAATAGGAGCTGATGGGGGAAATTACTGAAGGAAGGAATGTCTGTTCACCATGTTTTCCTCCCAGAATGCAAACATGTGCTTATTAACTCCTTCAGGTTTTTAATCTGAATATTCTGGACCAGGTTGATGTCATACTTGATATTTTGTGTTGTATATGTTTCTGAGAAGTTTTTTTTTTGCAGTTTTTTATTNGAATGTCTGTTCACCATGTTTTCCTCCCAGAATGCAAACATGTGCTTATTAACTCCTTCAGGTTTTTAATCTGAATATTCTGGACCAGGTTGATGTCATACTTGATATTTTGTGTTGTATATGTTTCTGAGAAGTTTTTTTTTGCAGTTTTTTATTATTTCTTTTGTATGTTTAGATTTCTATTGCTTTAAAGAACATAACCTTCATAACTAAGGAGAAAACTGCTCGACTCATCCCAAATGCTATCCAGATTGTTACAAAGCATGAAAAGGTGAAAAACTACCTTTGCCTTATTACATAATGTGGAGAAAATTTGCCTCATACTGATCATCAGAGTTGGGAATATAAGCAGTTCTTGGAGTTAGGAATATCTGATAGAGATACACTATATTTAATACTAGATTTCTGTATACTTAAATACTGATTTTTGAGTGACTTTAAGTAACTGCTCAAATTTTTTGTAGTTTATTATTTACAGAAAACTTTCTCTCATATTTTTCATTTCTTAATTATAAGAGGTAGGTGGGATAAACCTTAGCAAAACATCCTTATTATTTTTAAATACTCTAATATGATTGTTGTTTAGTCAATAATACCTTCACAGTATCAACTAAGAAAAATGAACAGTTCTGGTGAACAGAGATTTGGTAGCATATAAGTAAGGACATAATCATTACAACTTTTTTTTAGAATGGCAATTTGCTTTAGCTGCCATCATTTTTATTATGCACCTACAATATCCAACAGTTCTTGGTATGAAGAATCTTTCTCTACTCACCTGGAAAATTAATTAACAGCTCTGTATGTAACTTTAGAAGCAAAATGCTGAGAAAGAAAAAGAAGGAAAGAAAAAGGAACACATGGTAGGGGATGAAGGAGGAGAAGGAAACAGGGAAGGAAATGAAAGAGAAAAGAGGGAATAGAGCAGGGGACGGGGAAGATAAATAGATTGACTCATTATAATGATACTTTTTAATCTTGTAAAGTTTCTTTCACATGCACTTTTCGTTTTAAACAGTCTCATCATTACAAAACACTTCCAGGTACAGTACAAAGAACTTTCCCTCTGGAAACTATTTGAGAATAAGTTGTCACTCTGAAGCCTTATCATCCCAGACATCACCCCAGATAGTTTAGCATGTATTTCTATCAAAGACATTCTCCTACTGAACCACTGCATGACCATCAAATTCAAGAGTTTAGTATTGATCATTGTCACTGCTGAATTCTCAAGCCTGTTTCAGTTTCCTCTATTATCCCAATAATATCTTTTATAGCAAATAGACCCAGTTCAGAATGCGTTATTACATTTAGTTATCAAGGTCTTTAATTTCCGTATTCTCAACTAATCTCTTAGTTGTTCCTTGACTTTTGTGCCCTTGACACTTCTAAAGATGATATTAATGGGTAAGTTATTTTGTGGGATATCCCTCAGTTGTCTTTGTCTGGTATTTTCTTATGATTAAGTTTAAGTTTTGCAATTTTGGCAGAAATAGCGCAAAAGTTCTGAGAAGGCGATGGCGCCCCACTCCAGTACTCTTGCCTGGAAAACCCCGTGGATGGAGGAGCCTGATAGGCTGCAGTCCATGGGATCGTGAAGAGTCGGACACGACTGAGCGACTTCCCTTTCACTTTTCACTTTCATGCACTGGAGAAGGAAATCGTAACTCATATTCTTGCCTGGAGAATCCCAGGGACAGGAGCCTGGTGGGCTGCCCTCTATGGGGTCACACAGAGTCAGACACAACTGACGTGGATTAGCAGCAGCAGCAGCAGCAGCACAGAAGTTATTCTCTGTTCTTTCCATTGCATCCTCGCAGATGGTGGGGCTTCTTAAGTGGCACTTGCGGTAAAGAACCTGCCTGCCAGTGCAGGAGACGAAAGAGGCATGGGCTGGATCCCTGGGCCGGGAAGATCCCCTGGAGTGGGAAAGGACAACCCACTCTAGTATTCTTGCCTGGCAAATTCAATGGACAGAGGAGCCTAGTGGGCTATAGTCCATGGGCCACAACTGAGCAACTGAACACACACACACATCTTGCTGTTGATATTCTTGATATTCACTTTGATCACTTAAATAAGGTGGTGTAAACAAAATTTTACTGTAAAGTTAGTCTGTTTTCCTTTGTAATTATGTTTTGTAGTAAGCTACTTTGTAAATATACAATTCCTCATCAAATTCATTTATTTACTCATATCAGTGTGACCTCATAATGTCTTATTTTAGTTAATAAGTTTTAATCCACTGCTATCATTATTTAATACTCAATTGTCCCAAGTGTGGTCAGTGGGAGCCCCTCAAACTGGCTCTAGTATCCTTGTGACTGTTTTCAGCATTATTTGAGCATTTCCTTGCTTTTTAGCACAAGATGTTACAAGTTTTCCCCATCTCAGTCCTGGAATCAACGAGGGCATGAGACCCCAGTTGTCCTGGCTCCCAGGCTCTTGAGTGCAGACTTGGTAGTTATGGTACACGGGCTTAGTTGCTCTGTGGCATGTGGAATCTCCCCAGATCAGGGGTCAAACCTGTGTCTCCTGTGTTAACAGGCAGATTTCTTACCACTAAGCCGCCAGAGAAGCCCTGCTGCTACTGCTGCTGCTAAGTCACTTCAGTCGTGTCCGACTCTGTGTGACCCCATGGACTGCAGCCCACCAGGCTACTCCGTCCATTGGATTTTCCAGGCAAGAGTACTGGGGTGGGGTGCCATTGCCTTCCCCGCAGAGAAGCCCTAAAATAGACTTATTCTTAATTGTACAATTAATATATCTGATGAGGAAAAATTATAAATTTCTCTATGGCAGAACAATCAAACTAAGTTAGAATTGAAACACACACAACACACCCCAGCACGTCTTGCTCTGCCTTCTTTCTGTCTCTTATACACATCTAGATGTGTATAAGAGACAGGTTTAGTATTGATCATTGTCACTGCTGAATTCTCAAGCCTGTTTCAGTTTCCTCTATTATCCCAATAATATCTTTTATAGCAAATAGACCCAGTTCAGAATGCGTTATTACATTTAGTTATCAAGGTCTTTAATTTCCGTATTCTCAACTAATCTCTTAGTTGTTCCTTGACTTTTGTGCCCTTGACACTTCTAAAGATGATATTAATGGGTAAGTTATTTTGTGGGATATCCCTCAGTTGTCTTTGTCTGGTATTTTCTTATGATTAAGTTTAAGTTTTGCAATTTTGGCAGAAATAGCGTAAAAGTTCTGAGAAGGCGATGGCGCCCCACTCCAGTACTCTTGCCTGGAAAATCCCGTGGATGGAGGAGCCTGATAGGCTGCAGTCCATGGGATCGTGAAGAGTCGGACACGACTGAGCGACTTCCCTTTCACTTTTCACTTTCATGCACTGGAGAAGGAAATCGTAACTCATATTCTTGCCTGGAGAATCCCAGGGACAGGAGCCTGGTGGGCTGCCCTCTATGGGGTCACACAGAGTCAGACACAACTGACGTGGATTAGCAGCAGCAGCAGCAGCAGCACAGAAGTTATTCTCTGTTCTTTCCATTGCATCCTCGCAGATGGTGGGGCTTCTTAAGTGGCACTTGCGGTAAAGAACCTGCCTGCCAGTGCAGGAGACGAAAGAGGCATGGGCTGGATCCCTGGGCCGGGAAGATCCCCTGGAGTGGGAAAGGACAACCCACTCTAGTATTCTTGCCTGGCAAATTCAATGGACAGAGGAGCCTAGTGGGCTATAGTCCATGGGCCACAACTGAGCAACTGAACACACACACACATCTTGCTGTTGATATTCTTGATATTCACTTTGATCACTTAAATAAGGTGGTGTAAATAAAATTTTACTGTAAAGTTAGTCTGTTTTCCTTTGTAATTATGTTTTGTAGTAAGCTACTTTGTAAATATACAATTCCTCATCAAATTCATTTATTTACTCATATCAGTGTGACCTCATAATGTCTTATTTTAGTTAATAAGTTTTAATCCACCGCTATCATTATTTAATACTCAATTGTCCCAAGTGTGGTCAGTGGGAGCCCCTCAAACTGGCTCTAGTATCCTTGTGACTGTTTTCAGCATTATTTGAGCATTTCCTTGCTTTTTAGCACAAGATGTTACAAGTTTTCCCCATCTCAGTCCTGGAATCAACGAGGGCATGAGACCCCAGTTGTCCTGGCTCCCAGGCTCTTGAGTGCAGACTTGGTAGTTATGGTACACGGGCTTAGTTGCTCTGTGGCATGTGGAATCTCCCCAGATCAGGGGTCAAACCTGTGTCTCCTGTGTTAACAGGCAGATTTCTTACCACTAAGCCGCCAGAGAAGCCCTGCTGCTACTGCTGCTGCTAAGTCACTTCAGTCGTGTCCGACTCTGTGTGACCCCATGGACTGCAGCCCACCAGGCTACTCCGTCCATTGGATTTTCCAGGCAAGAGTACTGGGGTGGGGTGCCATTGCCTTCCCCGCAGAGAAGCCCTAAAATAGACTTATTCTTAATTGTACAATTAATATATCTGATGAGGAAAAATTATAAATTTCTCTATGGCAGAACAATCAAACTAAGTTAGAATTGAAACACACACAACACACCCCAGCACGTCCCCATTTGGGATAGGTCTCTCCCAGTGTGCAGTATACGTCTGTGTTCCATATTAACCAGACCTTCTGGGGCAGGAGGCTATAATCAACCTTTGAGGAGAATACTCCTGTTCTTCAGACACCAGTGTTATAATTTTAAGATTAATATTTCTTTTTCCATCCCATACAGGGGTTCTCAGTGAGCTAAAGACTTGCTCTGTACATCCACACTTGACCAAACATTTCTTTTTTTTTTTTTTTGACTAAAGATTTCTGATGAACTTTATAATTTAACCTGTTAATACAATGCATGATTCTTTGTCTAACTGCATCTCTAACTGCTGACTAGTGGAACAGTCCTCAGAAATTTCTGACTGTCTCTGGGTTAAAATCCTCAGTTTGGCTTGAATAAATTTCTCTTTATTTCTTGGCTTGATGGTTAATTGAATTTTTGTCCACATAGGTATACGTTGCATTATTTGACAAAGTCATCAAACAGTTCTGAAACTAACATCTTCCTTCCATGCTAATCTCATTGCCTTTTTAGAGGCAAACACTGTTATCAGTTTGGTATATATCTTTTCAGGGCTTCCCTGGTGGCCCAGTGGTAAAGAACCTGCCTTGCTAATGCAAGAGACTCAGGTTCAATCCCTGGGTTGGGAAGATTCCCTGGAGAAGGAAATGGCAACCCACTCTAGTATTCTTGCCTGGGAAATCCCATGGACAGAGGAGCCTGGCGGGCTACAGTCCATGGGATTGCATATATCTTTTCATACCTTTCCTTTGTATTTACATGTCTAAATGTATATATATATAAGTGTATATCTTTGCTTTGTTTTTGAAGTAAATGCTATCTATATTTGTTGTCCTTCAGTTCTCCTTTCTTAAAAAAAGACAACATTATCTCTTGGAGTCACATGTTAGTACGTGTAGATCGGCCTATCTGTTTATTAATGTGCTGTATAATATTTTGCAGAATGGATTTACTATGGTTTCCTAGACCATTAGTTCATTTCCATTGTTTTATTACAAACAGTACTGTGGTGAACAGCCTGACCATGCTTTCTTAAGCTCATGTGTGGCTCCTTCTCACATAGTTAATGGAATTTCAGGGTCAAACATTTAAATTTTCATAATGATAACAACAACTAGCACTTGCCAAATATATAATACTTGTTCTACATACTGTGTATTTTTGCATTTATTTTTCTCTTTGGTTCTTACAGAAATTTGCTACCATAATTATTCTTATTGTATACAAGAGGAAGCTAAAGAAAAGTGACTACAAGTCATAGAACTAAGTGGTAGAGCCCACGATATGAAGCCAGGTAGTTTAATTGTAGAGATCTTGGTCCTAACTACCTCGCTATATTGATTCAGTGCTCTCTTTCCCATCATCATGGGGGAAAAACTACACTATTAAATATTTATCTTACAGTGTGCTCTATTGTAGTAAGGAAAGGCTAATTGTGGTACTATTAGTTGTTTTCGTTTCTAGCATACGTTCTGTGCCCCAGCAGCTTAGAGATATCATTATCCAGAACTCCTCCCAAATTAAGGTTCCTATTATTATTATTTTGGCCTCATTGCATGGCTTGTGGGATCTCACTTCCCTGACCAGGGACTGAACCCAGGCTGTGAAAGCCTGGAATCCTAACTGCTAGGCCACCAGGGACCTCCCTAGGTTATTATTGAAGCAAGATTTATTAATAGATTTTTTAAGTTGGATATCTACCAGGTCATAAAACAAGCTTTAATAAATCCGAAAGAATTGAAATAACACAAAATGTGGTCTCTAATCACAGTGGGGTGAAATTAGAATTCAGTAATAGAAGGAAATTTGGGACACTCACAAAAAAGTGGGTATTAAGCATAATATTCGTAGAAAGCCAATGAGTGAAAGAAGAAATCACAAGGAAAATTAGAAAATACTTTGAGTGAATGAAAAGAGAAACACAACATATCAAAACTTATGAGATACAGCTAAAGCAGTGCCTAAGAGGGAGATTTATAACTATAAACACCTACATTGAAAAAGAAAAGTGATCTCAAATCAGTTAGAAAAAAGAGAGGAAACTAAACACAAAGCAAGTAGAAGCAAGGAAACAGTAAAAGTTAGAATAAAAATGAATGAAATAAAGAATGGAAAAGTAATGTTAATTAAAAGAACCATAAATTCTTTATTTGAAAAGATCACCAAATCCTAATAAAATACTTTAAAAACTCAAAAAAAAAAAAAATCACCAAAATTGACAAACCTTTAGCTAGGTTACCCAAGAAAAAAGATTAAAATTATTATGTTCAGAAGTGAAAATTCTAACATTACTACTAACCTTACAAAAATAAATGGTTTATACTATGAACTATGAAATTAATTAACCTAAACGAAATGGACAAATACCTAGAAAGTCATAAACTATTGAAACTGACTCAATCAGAAATAGAAAATCTGAATAAACCTATAACTAGGAAAGAGATTGAATTAGTAATAAAAAATCTACTGACAGAGAAAAACTCAGGCCCAGATGGCTTCATTGATCAATCTGTCAAATGTTTCAGTAGAATTAACACCAATCTGTCACAAAATGTTCCAAAAAGGAGTTCCCAACTTTCTCTGTGAAGGCAGTATTATTACCATGATATCAAAACCAGACAAAGAACATCACAGGAAAACTATAGACCAATATTTATGTTCATTGTGTCTATGAATGTAGAAACAAAAATCCTCAAGAAAATATTAGCAAGCCAAAATCAGCAACATATAAAAAGATTATATACCATAGTTTATACAAGGTTGTTCAACACATGAAAATCAATCAGTGTAATACACTATTAGTAGAATAAAGGAGAAAAAACATGATCATGTCAATCAGTACAGCAAAAATTTTTGACAAAATACAACATCCTTTCGAGATTAAAAAAAAAACAACAAGCTAGGGCTAGCAAGGAATTTCATTAGTTGGATAAAGTTCATAGTCACATATTTACTGGTGAGAGACTAATGATTCCCTTTTAAGGTCAGGAATAAGACAAAGGATGTCCTTTCTTGCCAGTTCTATCCAACATTGTATTGAAGGTTCTAGCCAGGAAAATTAGACAAGGAAAAAAAAGTAAAAGACATCTAATTTAAAAATGAAGAAATAAAACTATCTCCATTGACAGATGACATGTTTTTCTATATATATCATCCCAAGAAAACCAATAAAAATGTGCTAGAACCAATAAATAAATTCAGCAATTGTTGGAAGAAATTAAAGGCAACTTAAGTAAAAGAAAGAATCTCATGCTCATGGATTAGATAACTTAATATTGCTAGGATGACAATATTCCACAAGTTAATCTGTAGATTTAATACAATCCCTATCAGAATCCCAACTGGCATTTTTATAGGAATTGACAAGTGGCTCCTAAAATTCACATGGAAATGTAATTTACCCAGAATAGCAAAAACAGTCTTGAAAAAGAACAAAGTTGGGTGAGTTAGTCTGTTAGGTCTGCCATGACAAAATGCTACCAACTGAACAGCTTAAACAACAGAAATTTATTTTCTTAGAATCTTGGAATCCAAAGGCCCCCATCTCCAAATACCATTACACTGGGAGTTGGGGCTTCAACATATGGATTGTAGGTGGACACAATTCAGACTAGAGCAACCTCAGTTAACTTTCATTTTCTCCTTAAAATCTCTATATCCAAGTATAGCCATATTGGGGGTTAGAGTTTCAACATGTGAATTTGGGGGAATACAGTTAGGTTCATAACACTAGACGACTTATGCTTCTTGATTTCAATGTTTACTACAAACCAATAATCAAAGAAGTATACCTACTGGCAAAAGTCTAAACATGCAGATTAATGGCATAGAAATGAGAATCTAGAAATCTTAAAATTATCAGTCATAAATTGATTTTTGACAAGGGTGCCAAAACAGTTCAGTGAGGAAAGAATAGTGCTGGATTCATCAAAGGGTTTGCTGTTGTAATAACTAGATAACAACACGCAAAAGAGTTAATTTTAACCCCTACGTCATATCATATACAAAAATTAACTCAAAATGGATCATAGGCTTAAATGCAGGTCTAAAAGTATAAAATTATCAGAAGAAACTCTAGGTGTAAATACTCATGATCTTTGGATTAGACAGGGGTTTCTTAGCTATGACATCGAAAGCTCAAGTGACAAGACTTCCCTGGTGGTTCAGTGGTAACGGCTCCATGCTTCCAATGCAGAAGGCGTGGGTTTGATCCCTGGTCAGGGAGCTAAGATCCCACATGCTGCATGGACAAAAAGCTCAAGTGACAATAGAAAAAAATAAATTGAATTTCATCAAAATTAAAAGCTTTTGTGTTTGATGAGTCCCATCACGAAAGGGAAAAGACAACTAACTCATAGACTGGGAGAAAAATATGCAAGTTTATATATCTGAGGAGGTATTTGTATCCAGAATACATGAAGGACTCTTACAACTCAACAGGAAAAAGACAAATATCCAAGTGAAAAATGGGCAAAGATTTTGAGTAGTAATTTCTCCAAAGAACATATGCAAATGACCAAGTACATGCAAAGATGCTTAGGGTCATTAGCTTTTAGAGAAACATCAAAACTACAATGAGATATACCACTTCACACCCGCTGGGATGGCCAAAATAAAAAGACAGACATTAACAAATGTTGAACACGTGGTTAAACTGGAGCCCTCATGCACTGCTGGTGGCATTGTAAAACTTTGAAATGTTTGAAAAACAGTTTGGCAGTTCCTCAAAATGTTGACTATAGAGCTACCATATGACCCAGCAATTCCATTTCTGTGTTACTGCAAGAAAATTGAAAAAAAAAAAAAAAGAAAAAGAAAATTGAAAGCATATGGATCACACAAAAACTTGCAATCAAATATTCATAGCATTAATTCATAATGGCCAAAAAGTGGAAACATCAACAGATGAAAGTGTGCATAAAAATATACAAAATATATATATATTCATACAATGGAGTATTATTTAGCAATAAAAAGGAGTGAAGTATGGATACATGGTACAACATGGTAAACCTTGAAACATTATGCTATGTGAACGAAGCCAGTCCTAAATGAACACATATTGTATGATTCCATTTTTTTTTATGTGCAAGATGTTCACCATAGCATTGTTTATGTGACAAAGAGCCAATAACAGGGTAAAGACTGAATTATTACACAATCATATGAACTAATTATTTGCAGTCTGAAATATATGCAAATAATTATGTATTTTTTACTTTAAAAGTATTTTAGGATTTTACAGTACAGGGAAATAATAGCCATGATCTTGTAATAACTTTAAATGGAGTATATAACCTATAACAATATTGAATCACTATGTTGTACACCTGAAACTAATATGTTGGGTAGCCTGCAAAGTTCATTTGGGTTTTTCCACAAGCTGCTGCTGCTGCTGCTAAGTCACTTCAGTCATATCTGACTCTGTGCAACCCCATAGATGGGAGCCCACCAGGCTCCTCTGTCCCTGGGATTCTCCAGGCAAGAACACTGGAGTGAGTTGCCATTTCCTTCTCCTGTATGATTCTATTTTAATTAAATGTCCAGAACAGACGAATTCGTAGAAGTTGAAAATAAATTTGTTGCTAGGGAGAGGAAGGAATGTGGAGTGACTGCTAATGAATTTGGATATCTTTTCAGGTTGATGAAAATATTCTAAAATGATAGTTGTACAACTCAGAATATGCTAAATACTACTGATATATATGCTTTTAGAAAAGTGAATGTAATGCTATGTGAATTATAGCTCAGTAGAACTGTTATTTTTTATGTTTTGACAGATATTTATTTCTCTGTAGCCATTATTTTGCAATAACATTAAAAATATTTTTTTATATTGGAGTATATTTGATTTACAACGTATTAGTTTTGGGTATACTGCAAAGTGGTTTAGTTATACGTATACATATATCTCAGCTTCCCTGGTGACTCAGATGGTAAAGATTCTGCCTGCAGTGTGGGAGACCTGGTTTTGATCCCTGGGTTAGGAAGATCCCCTGGAAGAGGGCATGGCAACCAACTCCAGTATTCTGGCCTGGAGAATCCCCATTGTCAGAGGTGCCTGGCAGGCTACAGTCCATGGGGGTCGCAAAGAGTTGGACATGACTGAGTGACTAAGCACAGTGCAGCACATGGATATATTTGTTCTTTTTCTATTTCTTTTCCATATAGGCTATTACAGAGTATTGAGTAGAGTTCCCTGTGCTATATAGCATGTCTTTGTTGGTTATCTATTATATATAGCAATGTGTATCTGTTAATCCCAAATGTCTAATTTATCCCCCCTGCGCCACCTTTCCCCTTTGTTAAACATGTTTGTTTTCTAAACCTGTGCATCTGTTTCTGTTTGTAAGTTCATTTGTATCATTTCTGTAGATTCCACATATAAGTGATGTCATGTGATATTTGTCTTTGACTTCACTTACTGTGATAATCTCTAGGTCCATCCATGTTGCTGCAAATGGCATTATTTCATTCTTTTTTGTGCCTGAGTAACCTTCCATTATATGTATGCACCACATCTTCTTTATCCATTCATCTGTTGATGGACACTCAGGTTGCTTCCAAATCTTAGCTATTGTAAATAGGGCTGCAGTGAACATTGGGGTGCATGTATATTTTTGAATTATGGTTTTCTCTGGATATATGCCCAGGAGTGGAATTGCTGGATCATATGGTAGCTCTATTTTTAGTTTTTTTAAGGAACCTCCATATTGTATGCTTTTAGAAAAGTGAATTTTATGATATGTAAATTATAGCTCAGTAAAGCTGTTATTTAAAAATATATGTATGACTTGAAGGAAGAGTAGAGATTTCCAGATTATAAGAAAGGCTCCTTCTTTGCAGCAGGAGTTTAAACGCCACTGTCGGAAACTTTACCTCCTCTCCTCCCCACCACCCAGCTAAGCCCCTCACTAGAGTGCTCTTAGGATTGAATAGCTTTTGATTTTTCAGGCAGCTGCTGAGGTCTAGGTCTTTCAAACAGTGCTCTGCTTGAATGCTTTCTCTTTTCCTGAATGCTGGGGGACTCAAAGTGACCTGGAAATCAGGAGATGGAGAGAGAGGAGAGAAGTGAGTAGGGGTGGCGGTAGGGGATCTTGTCAAGCCCAGCCCCTCCCCCCTCCTTAAGTCTGTATTGTCATTTGGGTGTCCAGTCTCCCTGGAGCCCCATGCCCATGCTTCTACCTGGGAGATGCTTAGGGTGGTGGGCCCAAGGATGCTGGGTCCAATGGTGCATGGCAACCACCTGGGGGAGCACCAAGTGAATGCAGTAAGCCCTAAGCACTGGCAACTCCACTCTGCCCTTCCAGGTCCTGCTGCTGGAAGGCCCCACCTCACCTCCTGGGCTGCTCTTACTGGCAGGAGCTGAAAACTCCAGTATTGCCCTAGGGACATATTGTGATTAACGCTGCCCCACAAGTACCAACTTATTTAACTTATATGCAGAGTACATCATGAGAAACGCTGGAATGGAAGAAACACAAGCTGGAATCAAGATTGCCGGGAGAAATACCAATAACCTCAGATATGCAGATGACACCACCCTTATGGCAGAAAGTGAAGAGGAACTAAAAAGCTTCTTGATGAAAGTAAAAGAGGAGAATGAAAAAGTTGGCTTAAAGCTCAACATTCAGAAAACAAAGATCATGGCATCCGGTCCCTTCACTTCATGGGAAATAGATGGAGAAACAGTGGAAACAGTGTCAGACTTTATTTTTTTGGGCTCCAAAATCACTGCAGATGGTGACTGCAGCCATGAAATTAGAAGATGCTTACTCCTTGGAAGAAAAGTTATGACCAAGCTAGATAGTATCTGTCTCTTATACACATCTAGATGTGTATAAGAGACAGTGTCAAGACAGCTTTCAGATTTCAAATTCCAAAGTAGTATCCCCATAAAGTATTAAACCTGTCATGAACTACTCACAATATCTTCCNAAATTAGAAGACGCTTACTCCTTGGAAGAAAAGTTATGACCAACCTGGATAGTATATTCAAAAGCAGACACATTACTTTGCCGACTAAGGTACGTCTAGTCAATCTATGGTTTTTCCTGTGGTCATGTATGGATGTGAGAGTTGGACTGTGAAGAAGGCTGAGTGCCAAAGAATTGATGCTTTTGAACTGTGGTGTTGGAGAAGACTCTTGAGAGTCCCTTGGACTGCAAGGAGATCCAATCAGTCCATTCTGAAGGAGATCAACCCTGGGATTTCTTCGGAAGGAATGATGCTGAAGCTGAAACTCCAGTACTTTGGCCACCTCACGCAAAGAGTTGACTCACTGGAAAAGACTCTGATGCTGGGAGGAATTGGGGGCCGGAGGAGAAGGGGACGACTGAGGATGAGATGGCTGGATGGCATCACAGACTCGATGGACGTGAGTCTGAGTGAACTCTGGGAGATGGTGATGAACAGGGAGGCCTGGCATGCTGCAATTCATGGGGTTGCAAAGAGTCGGACATGACTGAGTGACTGAACTGAACTGAACTGAAAGATCTTTGAGAGAGTATTCTCAATTATTTGGGTAGACTCTAAATGTGATCACAAATGTCTTTACAAGAGAGAGACAGAGAGATGTGACATACAAAAGAGGAAAAGGCCATGTGATCATAAAAACAGAACTTGAAGAGATACAGCCACAGGGCAAGGAATGATGGATCCACCAGGAAATGGAAGAGACAAGAAACAAATTACTCAAAGAAGGAATGCTCTTCCAGTGGCACCTTGATGTGGGTTCAGTGCTGTGGATTTCATACTTCTGACACCCAGAACTGTGAGGGAATACATTTCTGTTGTTGTAAGGTATCAAGTCAGTTGCAATTTATTATAGCAGCCACACACACAAATACTAATACATATTTTGACTCCCCAAAAAAGTGGGGCATATCTATTAATATGGAAATAGGTACATTGATGATGGACAGGGAGGCTTGGTGTGCTTCAGTCCATGGGGTTGCAGAAAGTTGGACACGACTGAGCGACTGAACTGAACTGGGCTTTCCCTGGTGGCTCACTGGTAAAGAACTGACCTGCAATGCAGAAGACACAAGAGATGTGGGTTCCATCCTTGGGTCAGGAAGAGCCCCTGGAGGAAGGCATGCCAAACCACTGCAGTAGTCCTGCTGGGAAATCACACGGACAGAGGAGGCTGGGGGGCTACAGTCCATGGGGTCACATGGAGTCAGGCACAACTGAAGTGACGGCATGCACGCATGTGGGCAGATGCTGTAAGAAGCTTGAGATGTCGGACAGAAGTGACCTAGGTTTCCTAAAGCATATGATTGGTTGAAACATGAAAATTAAAACCATTATAAAAATACAATGAGGATTGTGTTATTGGAAACTGAAAAATGGCACTCTTTGTTACATGGGGCAAAAAAAAAAAAAAAAACTCAATGATATTATGTTCTACTGCTGTGTGGAAAGCAGGACTTGTAATTGATGAAATGAAGAATCTGGGTGTTCAGCTAAGGAGATTTCCTGCAATATGTTGAAGGTCCTGTCTAGTTTCTTCCTGGTGTTTACAGTGGAATAGAAGAGAAAAAAGACTAATTGGGGGAGAAACTTATAAGCTAAAAAAAAAAAAAGAGAGATTTGAAAATTTGTGACATCCTCAGCTTATTCACATTACAAAAGATGTCAGAAAAATATGTTCTGAAGAGAAAGATAGCTCACAGCAGGATGATACCCTGAAGAGAGAAGCTATAATGACGCAAAGGAACGCCATGAAAGGAAGACTGAGAGTGAAGAATTAAATGATTTAACCTTGGATGGAACTTTTCAAGTTAAAAGATGTATTGGAATTAGTAAATTTGTCAATGGTAAGAACAGCAACGGAGAAGGCAATGGCACCCCACTCCAGTGTTCTTGCCTGGAAAATCCCAGGGACGGGGGAGCCTGGTGGGCTGCCGTCTATGGGGTCGCACAGAGGCGGACATGACTGAAGCGACTTAGCAGTAGCAGCAAGGACAGCAAAGTGAATCATTTCACATCTGATGATCTGGTTTTTGTATGTGCGTGTGTGAAATGAGGGGGAAGGGGTGGGGAAAATATGTTCAGCTAAAAGCAAAAAGATAGGTGGCCATGTAGAAAAATCCAGAAGCAGGATCAAAGTTATTAGCTATATTGAAATAATGGTGATAGTGAAGATGACAAATATAAAAAGACCAATACATGCCAAAAACTGCAACTAATAATTTCTTGTGCATTTACCCATGCACCAGACACAAAATTGAGAATTTTAGGAGTTCTTATTACACAACTACTTCATTAGCCCTAGGAAGTGGATTCCATTATTAACTTTAATTTGTATTATATTTTATATCATAAATACAGATTACATATGTCATATGTACTGTCATATATCTTATGCAACATATTAAAAGTAAACATATAGCTTTACTCTGTTATATATACTTACTATAACATTATTTTTATTTTGTTATTATTATTTTATGGATGAGCAAACAGGCTCTGAGAATTTAGGTGCATCCCAGTAGATGGCAGTCCATGGAATCAAATCATAAACTGTCTATTTTAAAGTCTGGTTTCTTAACCATTATATAATATTGCATCATCAGCTTAAAACACTTTCTCAAAAAGCCCTCTCAAAGTCTGCATAACTTTCTGCTAATACTCTTTATCTTCTCAAATCAACACCAAAATGTGCTCTTCATCCCACCAATGCGATCCTCCATTGCCAACTCCAGTAGTCACAGCCAAGTCTTCATCCTTCTTGACATTCATCATTCTCTTTTCCATGCACCTCTGAACTCCACTGACACCATACTTCCTTTTGGTAGAGCCAGGCATGCCATTTCTTGAGAAGTCTTCAGGTTGCACTGGAAGGAGTACTGGCTTGGAAGCCTCCAGAGCTGATCCTCATCCTCACCCCATCACTGAGTCACTAAGTGGCCTTAAGCACTCTCCTCCTCTCTTCCATGTCATAATTTTCTTCCTTCCAAATCAGGAAGATGATCCACAGAGTCTAAATCAGCTCCCGCCGTCTATAATTCCAAGTTCATAGAAAGGACATTGAAAAGGAAAAATCTTGGCTGTCTGCCTTAGGGAATAAAATTATGAAGATATCATTTTGCAAAAGGAGCAAGTGAATTTCAATAGCATCATGCCTGTCTCTGTCTAGGCTTGGCTGCCTCTCCAGCTCTGGGTTCCCTTTTGGACACTCTAAGTGATCCGAGGACACAGGCTAATTGACACTGTTGAGAGAAGAGAGACACGATTAGTCCCAGACTTGGAGAGCAAGACCTTCATGGGGAGGTTAATAGAACTAGAACAGCTCAGGCTTGAAGAAGGGCCTCTGAAGACAGCTGACACATCCATAAAAAGATACTGTGAGACGGGCAGGGATCAATCTTCTTATTAGTCAACAAGGCCAGAAGGAGAATTAACAAGCTGCAAGCTGCAATGAGGAATATCGCAGATAAATATCAGGGGAAATGTTAGACCCCTTGGAGCTGTGAAGCAATGGAACAGACTGCAAGAGAAGCCATGAAGTCACTCTAATTGGGATGTTCAAGACAGAGTACAGATAGACATCTGTCATAGGGGAAGGAATTCCAGGGGGCATATGAGGGACTGGACTCAAAAACAAATCTCAATGAGATCAGAGTAACCAGACCTAAGCTTTAATAGCACCATCTAAAGCTGTGAAGGTGGAGTAGGCCAAGAGTAGCAGTGGTAGGGTGGAGATAAACACAGAGCCAGGATAGTGTAGTTGTTGTTTTTTTCACTGGTCATGTATGAATGCTGGAGTTGGACCATAAAGTACACTGAACACTGAAGAATTGATGCTTTCAAATTACGGTGCTGAAGAAGACTCCTGAGAGTCCCTTGGACTACAAAGAGATCAAACCAGTCAATGTTAAAGGAAATCAACCCTGAATGTTTATCAGAAGGACTTATGCTGAAGCTGAAGCTCCAGTACTCTGGCTACCTGATGGGAAGAGCTGACTCTTTGGAAAAGACCCTGATGCTGGGAAAGATTGAGGGCATGAGGAGAAGAAAGCAACAGAGGATGAGATTGTTGGATGGCATCCTCCATTCAATGGACACGAGTTTGAATGAAATAGTGAATTTGAGGAGATAGTGAAAGACAGAGGAACCTGGTGTGCTGAAGTCCTTGGGGTCACAAAAGTTGTACACAACTTAGTAACTGAGCAACCAGTTGTGTCCATCCCTTTTGTGAACCCATGGATTGTAGCCCACCAGGCTCCTCTGTCCATGGGATTTTCCAGGCAGGAGTACTGGAATGGTTGTCATTTCCTTCAGAGGATCTTCCTGACCTAGGAATTGAACCAGCATCTCCTATAATGGCAGGTGAGTTCTTTACCACTAGGGCCACCTGGAAAGCCCTTAATGAGGCCACATGTGGGAAGGCAGAATACTTTTCAGAACTGCTCATGAATTAGGCAGTAGCAGGAACCAGAACCTAGAAGAGGAGCTTGGTAATATCCCAAGGGTAAGGACTGATGCCTGGAGCAGATGTTGCTGGTCCTTTATAGCATACCCCTCAGCCTACCGCTGAGTTTACCCACAGCGATAAACAGTTCTGCGTGAGACTACGTGCATAGTGCACCAAAGCCCCACTTCTAATACCAATCTTGCCACTTTCTGCATTAGAAAAAGTGCCTTTGCTGAAGCTCTGGTATCAGTAAATTTGTGAAAAAGTGCTGCCCAGAAAAGCAGATTTATTGATTCCCTGAAGGTGAAGGTGAAGTTGCTCAGTCGTGTCCGACTCTTTGCGACCCCGTGGACTATAACCTACTAGGCTTCTCTGTCCACAGGATTCTCCAGGCAAGAACACTGGAGTGGATTGCCATTTCCTTCTCCAGGGGATCTTCCTGACCCAGGGCTCGAACCCGGGTCTCCCGCATTGGAGGCAGACGCTTTAACCTCTGAGCCACCAGGGAAGCCCTTGATTCCCTGAGGTAACCCTCAAACAACACAGGATAAAGGCCAAAGGATAAATTGTCCCAGCTGTCTGTCCTTTGGGTAGAAATTCTGGGATGTACTGATTGTTCAGAGGTTCTTGTAGAATTAAGCACCCCCTGCCTACAGCAGAAACACCCCTTTTATTAGACATTCTTCCTGCTCTCAGTCTCCCCACAGCCTCTTTCCAGCTCCCTGAGATCACCTCCCAAATAAACTATCTTCACTCAAATCCTTGGACCAAATTCCGCTTTTAGGGGACCCAAACGAAGACAGTGTCTGCAAGGGACAAAAATTCAAAAGATCGGAAACTAGAGGGAGACTTCAACAGAGTTTTCTCTAGTAGGACATTCCGTAACAAATAGAAGTATGTGTCCTCAAATCTTTCAGTTCAGTTCAGTTTAGTTTCTCAATTGTGTCTGACTCTTTGTGACCTCATGGACTGCAGCATGCCAGGCCTCCCTGTCCATCACCAACTCCCAGAGTTTACTCAAACTCATGCCCATTGAATCAGTGATGCCATCCAACCATCTCCTCCTCTGTCATCCCCTTCCCCTCCCACCTTCAATCTTTCCCAACATCAGGGTATTTTCAAGTGAGTCGGTGCTTCATATCTGGTGGCCAAAGTATTGGAGTTTCAGCTTCAGCATCAGTCCTTCCAATGAATATTCAGGACTGACTTCCTTTAGGGTGGACTGTTTGGATCTCCTTGCAGTCCAAGGGACTCTCAAGAGTCTCCACCAACAGCACAGTTCAAAACCATCATAGTTTCAAATATATGTTGCCATCTATTTGTTTGTTTTTTATTTTTTATATTAATTTATTTTAATTGCAGGTTAATTACTTTACAATATTGCATTGGTTTTGCCAACATGCATTTGTTTGTTTTTTAATTAAGGATTGTTCCTTCTGATAAGCCTCTATCCTCTAACAGAAGTAAAAGCAAAGATTTAACACTTCTAAGTTCTTCCATCCTTTTCTCATCCCACATCTCTCAAGGCTCACATTCAATCCTGGTCCTTGAATAAACATTTTTCTAGTCCAATTTACTTAACCATCTGCCTTCAAAGATATACAGTTTATTTTGAACTCAGAATTAGTTCTCATTCCCTTCTGCTGTATATTTGTATTATTTTCCTAAGAAATAGGAATGGAGGGCAGAGACACCCCCTAGCAGACTATAGCTTTCATTTTAAAGGCTGTACTTATGTGCTATACTTGCTCCTTGCTGTGAAGGAGGTAAGAAATTTAGTATTCTCTTCTTCTAGAATGGAGACAATAGTGAACGTCATTTTCTCACCCTCCTTTCACCTAGGTAGTGCTGGTACTGTAGACACCATTTTTGCATTCCCCCTACCCTGTGGGGGGATGCACTTGCCTGGCCCCCTTGCTTTCCCATGATCTCATAGCCAGTATGCTTGTCCTGGTCCCAGGCTCCACTGAGATCCTGCTGAAGTGGGCGAGTTTGCCAGACCCACATACCCTCTCGTGGCTCCACTGTAGTCAGTGGGTTTGCCCAGCCCACACATTCTCAGATGGGGCTCCCCTTGTGGCTAATGAACTTGACCTCCTCATGTCTTTTCCCCTGGTCCTGCCTTCCCTGGGCTCCTGCACAACCCTACTAAAGCCAGCAGTTACATGCAGTCCACACCGGGGCATATCCCTGGTGATCCTGACTCTGGGGGGCATAAGAGCTTGTGTTTCTGAGCCACAAAGGACTGAAATAATCAGAGAGACAGTTTTTAGACTACCACCCCCAGGACCCAGCACAGAGAGAAGACTGACACACACCCCATTCTTCTCATGTAAAAGAGTCTATTCACTTGTCCTGGAGCTTCAGCCTGAGGGACAGGTTTTAGGTTTACCACACATCTAGAGGCCACAAAGACACTCTCAGGGAATGTAGGCCAACTTTGCACTCTACTTTGGCCTCACTAAGCCCACCAGTACGTCCCAAGAAAGAAGCTTATACACTTGTCTGGAGCCCAGATTTTTGCAACTGTTGCCAAGAGGACAACTCCAAACTGCCGTGGCTCAGATGGCAAAGAATCTGCCTGCAATGCAGGAGAACTAGGTTTCATCCCTGGGTCGGGAAGATCTCCTGGAGAAAGGAATGGCTACCCACTCCAGTATTCATGCCTGGAGAATTTAAGGGACAGAGGAATCTGGTGGGTTACAGTCCATGGGGCTGCAGAAAGTCAAATATGACTGAGGAATTAACACCTAACACACTTTGAGACCAGAAGGGGTTACAACAATAATCTCACAGAATGCATGCATATTTTAAAAGTTGCTACGTGAAGATCTGGCTTCCAATCAGCCTGAAACTTGGTTCTCACTGAGATCTTTCCCTTTGGAATATCGTCAAGGCTTGGCACAAAAACTGGGACCCGTCAAGAATAAGACAAACTGCTTATATGATCACAAAGATGGGACAGACAACCAAGAGCTTGGGCAAGATTGAATAATAAATTTCATCACCACTCTTTCAAGACTGGAAAAGGTAGCTGTTTCACTTAATATTCAGAAACAAATGAACAAAAACAAGCTAATTGAGGAAATGGAAAAATATGTTCCAAATGAAAGAACAAGATAAAACCCCAGGGGTTAGCCTTAATGAAACTGAGATAAGAATTTACCTGATGAAGAGTTCAAAACAATGATCACAAAGACGCTCACTCAACTTGGAAGAAGAATGGATGGACAGAGTGAGAATTTCAACTAATAAACAAGCAAATTAAAAATAAAAAAATCAAAGAAAAGTCACAGAGCTTAAGAATATAATAACTGAACTGAAAACTATCTCTCAGGGTTCATAATCAAACTAGATGAAGCAGAAAAACAGATCAGTAACCTGGAAGACAAGGCAATGAAATTCACCCAAATAGACCAGCAAATAAATAATACATAAAATTAAAAGCTATTTTAAAAATTACTTTTAAAAATAAAGATAACTTAAGGGACATAAGGGACAATATTAGCATGTTAACATTTGCATTATAGGGGTCTCAGAAAACTTATTTGAAGGTATGCTGGCTTAAAACTACCCTAGGGTGGAAGTCTGGAGGAGTTACCCCACGCCCGAGGCCAGGGGCTGTGGCGGGGAGGAGCAACCCCATGCCCAAGGAGTGGTGACTGCATAGGCACAGGAGGGCCTAGAGGAGCTATTCCATATTCAAGATCAGGAGGGGCAGTGGTGAGGAGATAACCCTCATCCAAGGTAAAGAGCAGTGGCTGTGCCTTGCTGGGGCAGCCATGAAAAGATACCCCACGTCCAAAGTAAGAGAAATCCAAGTAAGATGGTAGGTGTTGCAAAAGAGCATCAGAAGGCAGACACACTGAAACCATAATCACAGAAAACTAGTCAATCTAATCACAAGGACCACAGCCTTGTCTAACTCAATGAAAACAAGCCATGCCTGCAGGGCAACCCAAGAAGGGGGGGTCATGGTGGAGAGGGCTGACAGAATGTGGTCCACTGGAGAAGGGAATGGCAAACCACTTCAGTATTCTTGCCTTGAGAACCCCATGAACAGTATGAAAGGCAAAATGATAGGACACTGAAAGAGGAACTCCCCAGGTCGGTAGGTGTCCAATATGCTACTGGAGATCAGTGAAGAAATAACTACAGAAAGAATGAAAGGATGGAGCCAAAGCAAAAACAATACCCAGCTGTGGATATAACTGGTGATAGAAGCAAGGTCTGATGCTGTAAAGAGCAACATTATATAGGAACCTGGAATGTCAGGTCCATGAATCAAGGCAAATTGGAAGTGGTCAAACAAGAGATGGCAAGGGTGAACGTCTAGGAATCAGCAAACTAAAATGGACTGCAATGAGTGAATTTAACTCAGATGACCATTATATCTATGACTGTGGGCAGGAATCCCTCGGAAAAAATGGAGTAGCCATCACAGCCAACAAAAGAGTCCAAAATTCAGTACTTGAATGTAATCTCAAAAACAACAGAATTAAGGGTGAACGTCTAGGAATCAGCAAACTAAAATGGACTGCAATGAGTGAATTTAACTCAGATGACCATTATATCTATGACTGTGGGCAGGAATCCCTCGGAAAAAATGGAGTAGCCATCACAGCCAACAAAAGAGTCCAAAATTCAGTACTTGAATGTAATCTCAAAAACAACAGAATGATCTCTGTTCGTTTCCTAGGCAAATCATTCAATATCACAGTAATCCAAGGCTATGCCCCAACCAGTAATGCTGAAGAAGCTGAAAATGAACGGTTCTGTGAAGACTTACAAGACATTTTAGAACTAACACCCACAAAAGATATCCTTTTCATTATAGGGGACTGGAATGCAAAAGTAGGAAATCAAGAAATAGCTGGAGTAACAGGCAAATTTGGCCTTGGAATGTTTTTTCTCATCACCTCCTCTGAGGCTTTCTCCATCTCCCTTTTTCTTCTGACTCAGACACAAAAACACTTCTGCCCTATTCTATAGCAGTAGTTTGCAGCAGAAACAACAACCTAAAATGATTTTTAAGGAAAAAAGTACATACCCTTTTTCTTCTTCTTTCCTTTGGTCTTCTTGGCAGAGGAATCTCCTTAAATGCTCCAACTCACTGGGTGAGTTTGGGCAAAAGGAGAGAAGAGGAGGTGCTGGAAGGAGGTTACAAGTGGACCTTTGTCTGCTTCATCCCTCGCCAGCCCGCCTGCCAGGCCACTGCAGCCAAGACTGGGGAGAGAAGGCAGTGGAGAGAGACGGGGCTGCGAGACGGAGAACAGCCCCCTGGATTCTTCCAAACCAGGTGGGAGTGAGCTAGCAGCTTCTTGATGGAAGGAAATAGCTGGTCTGCACAGGCACCTCAGGGAGACGGACTGTCACAGCAATGAAGTGTAGAACCTGAGGCATTTACAGAGAGCACAGAGAGTGATTTTTACCTTAGGGTGTGTGTGTGTGTGAGAGAGAGAGAGACAAACAGACAGACAGGCAGAGAGCACAGAGTGGTTTTTACCTTAGGAGAAGAGTGTGTGTGTGTGAGAGAGAGAGAGGGAGAGAGAGAGATAAGGGCAGAAAAAGCAGAGGAGAGGAGGGAGGAGGAGCAGGAGGAATGGCCACTGTGATTCAGGAAGGCGGTTGGCTGAGGATCTTTTCCCTTTCACAGTTTCTTTGTGTGTTTTTGCCAAGTTTTCCTCACCATCTAGATGTCTTATTTTGATATGGGTTGCAGAGTTGGACATGACTGAGCGACTGAACAACAGCCTTCCCAGCTTACCAGGTCTTCACCCCAATGTTACCCATCACTGTAAAACAAAACATAAAATGACTAACAATGAAATCTATTCTGGGCCTCAAAATAAAGGCATGAAAGGAATTTCATTCTGTTTGAAATGAAGTGGGATTGTAGCATCTGTTAACTATCCTTTAGTCATTATTGTTTTAATTCAATTTTGAGCAGACTTCCAGGAGTTAGAAAGATTATAATAGAGCAAGATTATCTAGATGAAGAACAGGGGGGAAAGCATTCCTGGTTGTATTGAATGAACTTTTCAGCCAACTCAGTGTTCTGATGTTGAAGCTGAAACTCCAGTACTTTGGCCACCTGATGTGAAGAACTGACTCATTGGAAAAGACTCCGATGTCGGCAAAGATTGAAGGCGGGAAGAGAAGGGAATAACAGAGGATGAGATGGTTGGATGACATCTCTGACTCAATGGATAGGAGTTTAAGTAAACTCCGGGAACTGGTGATAGACAGGGAGGCCTGGCGTACTTCTTTCCATGGGGTTGCAAAGAGTCGGACATGACTGAGTGACTGAACTGAACTGAACTGATCTGAAATAAAGCCATGAGTCCTATATAATTAGGGTCACACCCTTAAGACTTCATTTAATCTTAATTATCTCCTAAAATCCCTATCTCTGAATATAGTCACATTGAGGATTAGCTGAGAACAGAATAATCTGGGGGGACATGGTGGATGTTTTTATAAAAGATCATCTACTTGAAGTGGTCAACTATTATAACAGGATTTGTTTACTACATGTGTGCTAACTGCCTGTGATTACGAGCTCCCTTTTCTTTTAAATGTTTGCTTATTTGGCTGCATCGGGTCTTAGTTCTGGCACGTGAGCTCTTATAGTTGCAGCGTGAAGGATCCAGTTCCCTGACCAGGGATCAAACCTGGGCCCGGTGCACTGGGGGCATGGAACCTTAGCCACTGGACCACCAGGGAAATCCTCCCTTATCTTTTAGTATTTACTTAAACTAAGACAGTTCATAAGAATTATCCATTTCCTATTACATTCTAAAATTATTAAAAAGCATTGTTTAAAAATCACATTTCTTGCAAAAATTCTTATGCAAGCAAAATAGATGAATCTAGCAGACTTGTTTTAAATTCAAATGCAAAAATCTAATTTTTTAGGTTAAGTGTTCCTATCTGACTGAAAAGCTTTTAATCATGAATGAGTGTTGGATCACACGTCACAAAATTGTTTGTCCTGGATCTTTTGAGGTAATCATATATGACATTTTGTTCTCTTAATGTTATCGCAATGACAGTGTCAAACTTTCCTTTATTCCTAGGATGCACTAAACTTGGTAAAGATGTTTTAAAAATTAATTGTTGGGATTTTGTTACTAATATTTAGGTTTTGGGGGGCCTTAATGTTCATTACTGAATTTGGCCTATTATTTTTCCTGTATTGTTCTTGAGAATAAAGGATATTCTAATATTAAAAAGGAAGACAGATATGTTTTCTTTCTCTCTCTCCCTGTCTTTCTCTGTCTCTCTGTTTCTGTCTGTCTCTCTCTTTATCACACACACACATTCATTATCTGTTTTATGAACTTGTCCATAAAACTGTTTGTATCTGGTGAGACATTTCTGTTATGAATATATATATATATATATATGACATTAAGTTTGCTATTTTAGCCATTTTAAGTGTACAAGTAAGTGGCATCAGTTGCATTCACAATGTTGCACAACCATCGTCACTATCTAAGACTTCACTACCCCAAACAGAAACTCTGTACTCCTTAGTAGCATTCACATATATGTAAAATAGATGGCTAGCGGGAAGCTGTGGTATCACACAGGGTGCTCAGCTTGGGGTGCCACGGGAGTGGGTGGAAGGAAGGCTCAAGGGGGACGGGATGTATGTGGACATACAGCTGATTCACGTTGTGTGTGGCAGAAACTAAGGCCATACTGTAAAGCAATTACCCTCCAATTTAAACAAAGAATTTGTAGTCAAATAATTAATATATTTAATTAATTAACATATTAATTATATTATTTGACTACAAATTCTTTTTATTTAAAGGAAACAAAGTTTATTTTGGACTATACACAACAAAAAGAAACTCTTTACTTTTGAACAATAAATCCCCATTTCTCCCTCCCCCCTGCCCTGGGCGGCCTGTAATCTGTTTTCTGTCTTATGAACATGCCTATTCTAGATATCTGGCATGATTGAAATCACAGTGCATGTCCCTTTGTGTCTGGCTTTCCTTTTAGCATAAGGCTTCCTAGTTTCATCCACGTTGCAGCACTCATCAGCACATCATTCCTTTTGAGGGCTGAATAATATTTCACACCTTCCTTATCCATTCATCTGCTGATGAACGCTTGGTTGTCTCTACCTTTTGGCTAGTGTGAATAATGCTGCAGTAAATAGTCACATACAAGAATCTATTTGAAGCCCAATTTTCAACGCTTTTGGGTATATATACCTAGCAGTGGATTGTTGGGTGGCATCGTAATCCTGTCTAACTTTTTGTGGAACTGCCAAACTGTTTTCCGTAGCGGCTGAGCCATTTTACATTTCCAGTCCGTCTTAGTCTTGGAGAAGGCAATGGCACCCCACTCCAGTACTCTTGCCTGGAAAATCCCATGGGCAGAGGAGCCTGGTAGGCTGCAGTCCATGGGGTCGCGAAGAGTCAGACACAACTGAGTGACTTCACTTTCACTTTTCACTTTCATGTATTGGAAAAGGAAATGGCACCCCACTCCAATGTTCTTGCCTGGAGAATCCCAGGGATGGCTGAGCCTGGTGGGCTGCCATCCGTGGGGTCGCACAGAGTTGGACACGACTGAAGTCACTTAGCAGCAGCAGCAGCAGTCTTAGTCTTTGAGTCACCCTAGTCAAGGCTGCAGACATGCACCTGAACAAGTCTTTGGGTGATTCCAGCCCCTAAACATTGACTCACCTCCCAGGGTTCAAGTTTTCTCAGCTGAGGCCCCAGATATTGTGGAGTAGAGATTAGCCAACCAGTTGTGCTTTGTTCAAATTCCTGTTTCATGGAATCCATGTGCATAATGAAATTACTCTTTTAAGTCACTGCATTTTGGGGCTCATTTGTTATGCATCAATAGTAACAGTAGCAGTCATATCTTTAAATAAATGAATGAATGAATAAATTGATGAGTGAAATATAGTCATTATTTTTTTCCCTGGGACTCTGAGACACATAATTTCTACATGTATACCTAAAAGAAACTAGAAAAATGTACTCAGTGACTTCAAGGGTAATATCATTGAAGCATGATGCATTAGAAACCCTTTTGGGAGATTAGAACACTAGAATAAACATGGAAAAATTATAGTACCTGAGAAGAAAGTATTATGCTGTATAGGAAAGCACACAGATAAAAGCTGCAATGGTGCATTAAGTCAATAAATGGCTAAAGTCTGCCTTGTACACTTGGGCATGTGGAACACAATTTCAACTTCAGACAAATGTGTCATTCTTACTCGGGTCTTGGAGTTCTAAAATATTTTTGATTGTAGCTGATTTATTCTCCATGAAAGAAAAATGTTTCACAAGGGAAAATACATCACTAAAATAAGGCTCAACCTGGAAGCTGAAGAATCATCTTTGAATCATAAATTTTATAAAACTGCATTCTTCAACATTTGATTTATATTTTCTAATTTACTGAATTATATACATCTCTCCTTAAAATATAACTCGGACTCCAGTAAATTTGAACCTGTTGTTTCTATAGTAAATGGAGAGAAACATTTACTGACTCAGATATGTTGGTTGTGTGGCCTATTTTTATTTTATAGATATTAAAGCATTTAATTTTGTTCCTCCAGGGCCATGATTTCCAACCTTTGTTGACTTGCAACACTTTTTTTTTTCTCATTTGTTTCATTTCACAACGTTCCCACTTCCTAAGAGAGCTGTCTGAGCTATTGAGAATAAAATGTTGTAAGATTCATTTTGTTTAGAGACTCATGTCATAATTTGAAATGACTGGAGATGCTCCTACGCAGAGAAGACTAGTGCTCTAGTCTGAATATTTTTCTCTTTGAAAATGTTGCTTGGGTGCCAAGTTGCTTCACTTGTGTCTGACTCTTTGTGACCCTATGGACTGTAGCCCTCCAGGCTCCTCTGTCCAAGAGGTTCTCCAAGCGAGAATTCTGGAGTGGGTTGCCACGCCCTCTTCCAGGGCATCGTCCCAACCCAGGAGTGGAAACCACGTCTCTTGTGTCACCTGCGTTGGCAGGTGGTTTCTTTACCATTGAGGCTTCCCTTGTGGCTCAGCTGCTAAAGAATCTACCTGCAACGTGGGAGACTTGGGTTCGATCCCTGGGTTGGGAAGATCCCTTGGAGAAGGGAAAGGCTGCCCACTGTGGTATTTCTGGCCTGGAGAAATCCCTGGACTGTATAGACCATGAGATCGCAAAGAGTTGGATACGACTTTAACCCACTCCAGTACTCTTGCCTGGAGAATCCCATGGACGGAAGAGCCTGGTGGGCTACAGTCCATGGGGTCGCAAAGAGTCGGACACGACTGAGCGACTTCACTCACTTTCACTTTTGTTTTACTTCACCTCTTTACCACTAGAGCCACCTGGGAAGCCTTGAAAAGGTTCCTTACAAGTTTTACATTCCCTTCTCTAGCTACTTCCCTTCAGTGCATCTCCCTGGTCTTACCTGTGTCGTCAGCGTAGGGTACAAATGCCACGACAGTCTCGCTCCCTTTTCTTGAATTTTATGTATTTTCCTGGGCGGGGTCTTCGCTGCTGCACACAGGCTTTCCTCTACTTGTGTCGAGCGGGGGCTTCTCATTGCGGTGGCTTTTCTGGTTGCGAGCACATCTCCTTTGTCCATATATCGGTTGATAGACATCTTGGTGGCTTCCATGTTCCGGCTTTTGTAAATGGTGCTGCAGTGAACATTCGGGTGCATATGTCTTTTAGAACGGTGGTTTTCTCAGGGTATATGCCCAGGAGTGGTGTTGCTGGGTCATTTGGTAGATTTATTCCTAGTTTTTAAAGGAATCTCTATACTGTTCTCCATAATGGTTGTATTAGTTTACATTCCCACCAACAGTGCAGGAAGGTCCCCTTTCCTCCATTCCTCTCCAGCATTTATTGCTTGTAGATCTTTTGATGATGCTCGTTCTGAGTGGTGTGAGCTGTAGTTTTGATTTGCGTTTCTCTCATTATTAATGATGTTGAGCATCTTTTCATGTGCTTATTGGCCCTCTGTATGCCTTCTTTGGATAAATATCTGTTTAGGTCTTCTATCAAAGAGGTTTAAGTGCTGTTGAAATTTAGCAAGAAGGCCGGTGTCTAAGTCTCTTTTGTCCCCAGGATATTTTGCAGATTTATTCACTGATGTCAAGGATGCAAGGGTCACTTGGATAGGGCAGCATCCGTCATGCCACAGAAAATCCTGTGATGTCCCCTTTTCCCAGGGCAATGGGTGTCCCCTCGTCTTTCGTTGCATAATCAAGAAGAGGCACCCAAATGACCCTTCATGGAAACAAGGTTTTATCCAAGGAAAGGTGCTGGGATTACTAGACAGAAGAGCGGCTGACAATATCTCTTGATAAAAAAACACTATATTTGGTTTCACTCTGCACTCTGATCCAGCTATCATTTTCTCATGTCCTATGGTGCCACGAATTGTACTGCATTTTCTTCAAATTCTCCAAATACTAAAGATACTCAGGAAACGGAGGGAGTTTACTGGACTCAATTTAGGAATGACTACTCTATTGATTCCAGGTCAAGAATTTTCTTGTCTCACAGTTCCATGTGGAGGCAAGAAAGCGTTCTCTCCTGATTCAGGGGATTTGGTAGGGGATGTGAGTCCTTATATTGGTACAGATAATATATGGATATAGAGAGTGCCTAGGAGCATCTATGGGCTTCCTAGGTGGTAATAGTGGTAAAGAACCCGCCTGCCAATGCGGAAAATGTAGGAGACACAGGTTCAGTCCCTAGGTTGGGAAGATCCCCTGGAGGAGGTCATGGCAACCCACTCCAGTATTCCTGCCTGGAGAATCCCATGGACAGGGGAAACTGGCAGGTTACAGTCCATAGGGTCCCAAAGAGTCAGGCATGACAGAAGCGACTTAGCAAGCACACCCACAGGAGCATCTATGTTCACTTCTTGATTTCTGCCAAACTGGAGAGCTGTATTTCCAACATCTTTAGTTGGTCCGTTATATCCTTGGATGGGCCAGGATATAATTAGTACTTTCTAGGACTTGCCTCTGATTTGAATAACTGTTGATGTTTTTGGAAATGCATGGCTGATACCAAAAAACTGTCTAGCGAATAGATTTCTGGAGTAAAAGCCCTCTGTAAATAGGAAGCTGCTGGTGCTCTCACAAGGTGAGAGGTGGAATTTGCGGGAAAGGGAAAAGGGACTCTTGTCATCATACACTGCTCTGTTCTCTTGGGCTGGGACTCTGTGGGGCTTTGACACACTCGAGGAATTTCCTGGGGTGGTAGGGAGTTTGGACATGGCCATATGCTGCCGAACCAGGGCAAGATAGGAAAGCGGTCCTACAGGAGTCTGGCCAGTCTCCTCCAGTCTCTGGAGGGTGGCCCGTAGGTCGCAGGTGCCACCATGTATAGTTGGTATCTTTTAAAAACAGTTATGATTCCTCTCTGTTTTCCCTGAGACTTCAGCAAAATCTTGGAATGATTCCCACATGGCCTCATCTGGGCTGTGGAAAATTAAAGAAAGGGTTTATACCCATGCTTGGGGTGGAAGAGTAAGGAGATGAAGAATAATTTCAGAAGCAAGTATAATGGTATTGGTAGAGTTTGCTAGATCTTCAAAAACAAAATGAATTCTAAGAATGATGGTTGGGGGAAAGAAACACCAGTTTTGCCCCTGATCATCTGAAGATTCTCTCTCTTTGCCACCAACCTGGGTTATTTTATCAAGGGATGTTGAGGTCTATTCATAAATACTTGCAAGCTTCAGGGCTGTGACCTAATTCACGTCTCCACTAACCCTGGGGAAAGCTCTGTCTTCAGTATCAAGGCTGCCTTCTTTCTTTATTCTCCCAGGGCTTACTGCTAGCATAGTGGCTGGGACATCATTTAGTCTTTCCCAGTGGGTTCTCATTACTAAGGGAAATTCCCAGCACATAGTAAACACTCAATAAATATATATTGAATAACTGAAGGAATGAGCCAGCATACGAAGGATGATTTTTATTGGGTCATTATTTGAGGGCAAAAACATTTGCCTGCGCATCTGAAAAATGCTATCTCCTCTTGAATCAGCTGTGTTGATTCAGACAGTCAGAAAGGTTGCTTCCGTGAAATGCAGAAAGGCCATCCTCAGTGGCAGGGGCTCCAGGGCAAGTGGTTGGGATGGTGGCTTTTGGTGTAAGACTGAACTGCTGGTCTCAAACCCTGGATCTGCCACTTGCTAATTGGAGAACCAGGCAAGCAACATTCGGCTTTGGTTGATGTATAATTTCAAATTAAAATCTAACTGTCCATCTATCTACATTTATTAAATATATGTCGTGTGACAAGTATGATGAAAAGTACTGGAGATTTAAGGATAATTTTAAAAAATTCTTAATTTCTAGCTGTTTACCACCTNTATTCTGCCATAAATTCAATAAAGCTGTAGGATACAAAATTAGTATACAGAAATCCATTGCATTTCTACAGACAGATAACAAAATATCAGAAACAGAAATTAAGAAAACAATATCATTTAAAATTGCATCAAAAGAATATAACGCATAGGAATCAAAGAGAAACTAAAGAGATGAAAGACCTGTATACTGAAAACTCTAAGATATTTATGGAAGAAAGTGAAGACGGCACAAAATAATAAAAAGACCTTCCATATATACGGATTGGAAGAATCAAAATCATTAAAATTTCCATATACCCAAAGCAATCTACAGATTTAATGCAATCTTCATCAAAATTGTAATTGCATTTTTCACAAAACTAGAACAAATAATTCTAAACTAAATAAAACCATTGCCTTCTCCAAATGAAACCACAGAAAGACCCAATTATCCAAACCAGTCTTGAGAAACATGAACAAAGCTACCAGGAGGTATCTCTCTGATTTTAAACTATTTTGCAAAACTCTAGTAATAAAAAAAAGTATGATAGTGACATAAAAATGGACACAAATATCAATGAAACAGATTAGAGATCCCAGAAATAAACCCGCACATATATGGTCAATTCATTTACTATTAAGAAAATGAAAATATACAGTAAGGAAATGATAGTTTCTTCAATTAATGATATTGGAAATCTTGACAGATGCATGCAAATGAATAAAATTATACCATATACAAAAATCAACTCAAAATGTATTAAATACTTGATTATAAGTTCTGAAATCATAAAAATAGAAGAAAGCGTTGACGATAAGCTTCTTGACTTCAGTCTAAACATGGAATTTTGGGATCTAACATCAAAGCAATGGCAACAAAAGAAAAACTAAACAAGTGAGATTAAATCTAACCAAAAAACTTCCTCACAGAGAAAAAGATCTTCAACAAAATAAAAAGGTATCTAGTAAGTGGGACAAAATATTGCAAATCATAAATTTGATAGGGATTTATATATATATGTAAAGAACCCAACTCAATATCAAAAAAAATCTGTATCCAGAAAAGAGGAAAGGATTTAGATACTTTCTCAAAGAAGACATACAGATGTACAACAGGCACATGACAAAATATTCAACACCACTAATTAGCAAGTAAATGCATATCAAAACCACAATAAGGTATTACCTCATACCTATGAGAATGACTATTATCAAAAAGACAAAATCTAACAAGTGCTGGGAAAGATGTGGAAAAAAGAGAACCACACTGTTAGTGGGAATGGAAATTTGTACAGCCACTACAGAAAACAAAGCCCAGTTTCCTCAAGAAGTTAAAAGTAGAACTTCCATATGATCTAGCTTTGTTGGGTATTTATTTGGAAAAAAATTAAAACACTGATTTGAAAATATATGTGCAAACTTGTATTTACTGCAACATTATTTGCACTAGCCAAAATATGTAAACAACCTAAATATTCATTGACAGATGAATGGATAAAGAAGATGTGAAAGTGAAAAGTGAAAGTACTCAGTCATGTCCGATTCTTTGTGACCTCATGGACTATACATCCCATGGAATTCTCCTGGTCAGAATACTGGAATGGGTAGCCTTTCCCTTCTCCAGAGGATCTGTAGTATATGTAAATAGTCAATGAAATACTGAAAGTGAAGTTGTTTAGTCATGTCTGACTTTGTGCAACCTGATGGACTGTAGCCTACAAGGCTCCTCCCTCCATAGGATTCTCCAGGCAAGAGTACTGGAGTGGGTTGCCATTTCCTTCTCCAGGGGATCTTCCCGACCCAGGGATTGAACCCAGGTCTGTGCATTCCAGGCAGGTGCTTTAACCTCTGAGCCACCAGGGAAGCCCCAACGGAATACTACTCAGCCAGAAAAAAGGTAGTATTTTGCCATTTGTGACACATGGATGNTTGCCATTTCCTTCTCCAGGGGATCTTCCCGACCCAGGGATTGAACCCAGGTCTGTGCATTCCAGGCAGGTGCTTTAACCTCTGAGCCACCAGGGAAGCCCCAACGGAATACTACTCAGCCAGAAAAAAGGTAGTATTTTGCCATTTGTGACACATGGATGGACCTTAGTGGCATTATACTAAGTGAAACAATCAGAGGAAGACAAATACCATGTGATTTCACTTATATGTCAAATATTAAAAACAGTAAATAAACCAGAAAAACCCATAGGACAGATTGGTGGTTATCAGAGGGGAGAGGGGTTGGTGTGAGCAAACAGATTAAGGGGGTCACTTGTATAGTGATGAATGGTAGCTAGACTTGTTATGATGATCACTTCATAATGTGTATAAAGATCAGACTGTTATACTGTACAGCAAAATTAGTATTGGGCTTCCCTGGTGGTGCAGAGGTTAAAGCATCTGCCTCCAATGCGGGAGACCTGAGTTAGATCCCTGGGTCGGGAAGATCCCCTGGAGAAGGAAATGGAAACCCACTCCAGTATTCTTGCCTGGAGAATCTCATGAACTGAAGAGCCTGGTGGGTTGCAGTCCATGGAGTCACAAAGAGTCAGACACGACCGAGTGACTTTCAGTTCAGTTCAGTTCACTCCAGTCGCTCAGTCGTGTCCGACTCTTTGCAACCCCATGAATCGCAGCA
>SJYX01004938.1:39553-104223 GCA_006410675.1 Oreotragus oreotragus
GGGAAGGCAATGGCACCCCACCCCAGTACTCTTGCCTGGAAAATCCAATGGACGGAGTAGCCTAGTGGGCTGCAGTCCATGGGGTCGCTAACAGTCGGACAGACTGAGCGACTTCACTTTCACTTTTCTCTTTCATGCATTGGAGAAGGAAATGGCAACCCACTCCAGTATTCTTGCCTGGAGAATCCCAGGGATCGGGGAGACTGGTGGGCTGCCGTCTATGGGGTCACACAGAGTCAGACACGACTGAAGTGACTTAGCAGCAGCAGCAGAATTTTCAGCATAGCTCTTATCCAGGTCTGCCATGATTCTCTTTATCTGCCTTCCTCAACTGTTTATAAATGTGTTGAGCTCAGTGACTACATTTTTTTTTTTATCTTTGCAGCCCTATCACAAGATCCAACATAGGACAAGGGTTTCATACGTATTTTTTGATGATAAATATATATATATATATTTTTTAAATGAGGATCCATGCCAAGTAGAAAAAACATAAATTACTATAATATACTCATTGTCTCATCATGTATATTTTATAGATGTTAAATGTGAAGTGTCAGGGACTCATAGCCCATCTTGTAATTTTAAATATATTATTCTTTCTACTATAGCTTGCAGAATCAGGTACATAATAAGACAAAATTGACTAAATTGACTTGTTCCCATGGTATTTAGAAAAAAATATCTCATTTATTAGATTTTTGAGTGTGTGAGATATAGCAGTGGGATGCTCATCCCTGATTATCAAAGTCACCTGGTTACAGATGTTATTACATAACTTTTATTAATATTTAATTAGATTGGGCTATTGAAGAAAAACAAGCTTCCCTAGAGGCTCAAACAGTCAAGAATCTGCCTGCAATTTGGGAGACTCTGGTTTGATCTCTGGTTTGGGAAGATCCTCTGGAGAAGAAAATGGCAGCCCACTCCAGTGTACTTGCCTGGAGAATCCCATGGACAGAGGAACCTGGTAGTCTATGGTCCATGGGATCACAAAGAGTTGGACACGACTGAGCGACTCACCGCAAATACACACATTGAAGAAAAATATGTCTGCACTGAGGAATGTTATCAATAATAGTCCATATATACTTCCATTTCAATTACCATCTTCATTCTTTAAATGTTTTAGAACAAAAAGACCAACATCTTGCACAAAGACTTTGTGTATCATTTAAAAATGAAGTTGGACTTTGGGTCATACAATTTGATATACATTTCCCCATAGCTTTTCTGAAATAGAAAATAGAAATCTATTGAAAATCTTAAGAGATATATTATTTAATTCAGGGAACTGTGTCCAACATGGAGTCATATGTTCAGATAATAAAGATTTTAAACTTGCAAGTTAGGTGTTTAGTTTGCTTTCCTTTTTAATTAATATGTTCTCTTAAAATTTTACTAATTATGAATGTGCTATGATTATGACCAATAAATTAGGTTATTTGCTTGGGATTTTCAAAGTTGAAACTTTACAATCATCAACATCAATTTGAAGCCTGTTCCAGCTACACTCATTTGCAATGATTAATTAACCTTGTAGAAAAGTTGACACCACCACTGGGAATAAATTTTTGTTACTTTTTAACCATGCTTTCTTTTGTGTTTAACTACTTAATGTGTATATCTCCTGAGGCCATAATTTAATACTCAGTGATTTCAGATAGATTTAATTGGTGGAAAATCTTATATATTATTGCTAATGTAAGAAGGGGGCTTAGGGAAAGCCAAATTGAATTTATAAATTATCATGCCATGGTCTGTAAGAGTCTGCATTTTTTTCAAGTTATTTTTCCTCAAAACAAACTAGGTTAATTCCATGAAAGAAAAGTGTTCTTGTTCTCCATACCTAGAACAATGCCTGCCATATAGCATATGCATAATAAATTCACATAAATTCACTTTTGAATGATTGATCCAATCATTTAGTTGTAAGTTATCATTACAATTGTGGTAATCTTGTTTCTCTTGAAGTTAGCATCAGTTGATAATTGTTGTAGCATCAGTTGTTGTTCAGTGACTAAGTCATATCTTACTCTTTGCAACCCTGTGTATTGCAGCATGCCAGACTTCCCTGTCCTTCACTATCTCCTGGAGTTTGCTCAAACTCTTGTCCATTGAGTGGGTGATGCCATCCAACCATCTCATCCTCTGCTGCCCCCTTCTCCTCCTGCCCTCAATCTTTCCCAGAATCAGGGTCTTTTCCACTGAGTCAATTCTTCACACCAGGTGGCCAAAGTATCAAGCTTCAGCTTCAGCATCAGTCCTTCCAATGAATAGTCAGGGTTGACTGACTTGATTTCTTTTAGGATTGACTGACTTCATCTCCTTTCAGTCCAAAGGACTCTCAAGAGTCTTCTCCAACACCACAGATCAAAACCATCAATTCTTCAGCACTCAGGTTTCTTTATGATCCAACTCTCACATCCATGCATTGTAGTGAGATAATAATGGTCAGTTAAATTTGTATAACACTTTAAAATCAGCAATGGAACTTGTAATTCTCAAAGTGCTTTCATTCATTTGAGACTCACAGCAACTTCATAGCAAAAAGAGCATCCATGCCTTAATTGCACAGTGATGCAAACCAAGACTCCAACAAAATGGAGGCCTTGGATTCAGCACATATCAGAATTCAAATCCATGTTCTTTTGATTGTAGCATACTTAGGGGCTAGAGGACATCATGACATTGGCTTCCAGAAGGAGTTCATGATCTCCTACACAGGATTAATGAAACCTCAATGTGTCTGGTGGATGTCTTTTGAAGGAGAGAGCATTCATATTCTAAAAGAAGTAAAGCTTTAGCAGAATCTTGAAGAATTAACAAAACTGGGGAGTGGGAATGGGGAGGAAGAGAGTTCCAGGCTCAGTCAATAACCTGTATCCCTTTTTCCACAGTTCTCTATCCTTTCATCCTTTTTTTTTTCAAGTAGCTCTTGTCACTCACCTGATATTACAATATATACTCATGTGCTTCTTGACAATTTCACCAACTAGGATGCAAAAAGTCAAGTCAAGTTTAGCATACTTCCCTGGCAACTCAGTAGGTAGAGACTCTGCCCACAACTCAGGAGACTGCTTGTAATACAGGAGATGCAGGTTAGATCCCTGGGCCAGAAAGACCCCTTGGAGAAGGAAGTGGCAACCCACTCCAGTATTCTGGGAAATCCCATGGACAGAAGAGCCTGGTGGGCTACAGTCCGTGGGGTCACAAAAGAGTTGAACACGACTTAATGGCTAAATCACCATTTAATATATTTATTTAACATATTCACCACTGCCTCCCCAGCTCTGAGAGAGATTCTGACACATTCTGGGCACTTAATACATATCTGTAGGTTGAATGAATGCTGAAGGAACCACATGTGCAGTTACAGGTTACCTGACATAGCAGTGGTCCTTTTGGAAAACTGCAAGTCATTCTGTTTCCTTAATAGGTTGAACTGTGTGAAACGCTGATACTGGTCTCCTTTTGATGGATTTACATGAAGACTTCGTACAGTTCAACTTGATATAATGTGGAGGAGATCTGGAAGACAAGAGCCCTGGAGCTTGGAAACAATAGAACTGACCAAGTTTGGGATGGACTTACTTAGCANCGCTGATACTGGTCTCCCTTTGATGGATTTACATGAAGACTTCGTACAGTTCAACTTGATATAATGTGGAGGAGATCTGGAAGACAAGAGCCCTGGAGCTTGGAAACAATAGAACTGACCAAGTTTGGGATGGACTTACTTAGCATGTTAAGGTAGTTGAATAGGTCTAATTGGTTGTCAAGGATAAGCTTTAAGTAGAGAATTAACATGATCAGTAAATCCCTCTGATGAACTGTAGCAAGTGGATTCAAAGGGAGAATAATGAAAGCCAAAAGACAGCATAGAAGTCACTTTGCCTTCAGCATAGAAGGCAAAAAATAGTAAAATCTAGAACCTGCTGGTTGGTAGAGGCCCTGACTCAGCCCCACATAGCAGTGGTTTTCTCTGCAGCCTCTCCTGAATTCCTTCTGTATCACTGAACCTCTATAGTCTCCTGAGTAGATACCAGTTTTCCTTTTTTCACCTTCTTCCCAAGCATGGAAAAACTCAATATATATTCCTTTTCTCATAGCTCAGATTTACATAAAACTGGATTTACATAAAACTTGAAAAATACATGAAATGGAAAGGAATAAATGAAAACACTTGAGTGCTGGTTTCTGATCTGGCTAAAGCCAATTGACACATCACAAGCTCTCTGACAGCCCACCTCCCTACCCTTTTGAATTCTAGATCCTTGTCCACCCTCTTCTTTTATTAACCTGCTTTGTCTAAAAAAATTTTTAATCAGGTTTTCTCCATACAAAGCTGTTATAAAATTTTTTAACTTGATACTATTTAAGTATAAAAATGATTGTTGACATCTGATTACTATGAGAAGCAATGGTTTTCAAAAATCTATTTTTTTATTAGCATCATCATTTTCTGCAACATCTATCATCTGGCTAGAAAACTATATAATCTTAGTACAAGTTAAGACATTTTTCAAGAAGAAAAAGATGCACTATTTGTAATTAGCTAGAAATGATACCTATAGACCAGGACACCCTGAGGTAAACCAGATATAGGTCACCACAGATATGACTAAAAACTCAAAATACAGACAGTTGTTTTTCTTTCCCTAGGAGTGTATTTTGCAACGAGTTGGTTCAGTATACTTCACCAGGACAATGCAATGTGTGAAGTCTAAGTATTCTTTAGTTAAGGTTACTACTACTAAGTCACTTCAGTCATGGCCGACTTTGTGCAATCCCATAGACGGCAACCCACCAGGCTCCCCCGTCTTGTTGTTTTTCTTTCCCTAGGAGTGTATTTTGCAACTAGTTGGTTCAGTATACTTCACCAGGACAATGCAATATGTGAAGTCTAAGTATTCTTTAGTTAAGGTTACTACTACTAAGTCACTTCAGTCATGGCCGACTTTGTGCAATCCCATAGACGGCAACCCACCAGGCTCCCCCGTCTCTGGGATTCTCCAGGCAAGAGCACTGGAGTGGATTGCCATTTCCTTCTCCAATGCATGAAAGTGAAAAGTGAAAGGGAAGTTGCTCAGTCGTGTCCAACTCTTTGCAACCTCATGGACTGCAGCCCACCAGGCTCCTCTATCCACGGATTTTCCAGGCAAGAGTACTGGAGTGGGGTGCCATCACCATCCATGTTACAATTGTTAGTGCTTTGTTCCTTACAGCTTTCACATTTCCACTTTGTGTCTTCTGAATGTTGTAAGAATCATATGAAGTAGACAAAGGAAAGGTCAATATGTGCATTTAGCAGATAAAGAAATTGGGACTCAGACTTTAGATCAAAAGAGCAATGATGCAAAGTAGGACCACTGACCCTAGAGTCACAAAGCACATGCTGAGCACTTGTTCCCTGTCACTGTGTTTATAGCAGTGTTGCCCAAAGCAGGACCTGCGAATATTTAACTTATATGCAGTGGGAGTAGACTTATGGAAACTTTCATAGCAATCAGTGGAATTATTGTCTACTGAAGTTAATTTAAAAAATCAAGTTTGCACTTTGTAAGCCTTTTTTATTTAATTTGCTTTACTAGTAATTCATATTTATTTTAGTATACAAAACATTGGTCCATGACAAATTAAAACCTTTAAATATAAATCCTTTACTGTAGCTCATTTGAGAAATACTGGGCTCCAGATGATTAGGCAATTATTTCAGCACTCTGGATTTTAGTTTCTTCACATTTAAAAATTGAAAACATCTCACTCCATGCACCCATTATTTTCCTGAGTTCTTGGATCATCTTTATGATCATTACTAAACTCTGCCTCCAAGAGCCAAGACATGGAAATAACCTACATGTTCACTGGCTGATGAGGCAATAAAGAAGATGTGGTGCATATATACAGTGGAATATTATTTAGCCAAAAAAAGAATGGAAGATTCCCATTTGCAGCAACATGGGTGGGTCTGAAATTACCATCCTAAAGTGAAATAAGCCAGATAGAGAAAGACAAATATCATATGACATGGCTTCTATGTGCAATCTAAAGAAATGATCCAAATGAACTTAATATATGAAATGGAAACAGATCCACACATAGAA
The DNA here is from genome assembly GCA_006410675.1 of Oreotragus oreotragus. Classification (NCBI taxonomy): domain Eukaryota; kingdom Metazoa; phylum Chordata; class Mammalia; order Artiodactyla; family Bovidae; genus Oreotragus; species Oreotragus oreotragus. The sequence goes on from SJYX01004938.1 coordinate 45,661, forward strand.
AACAAACTTACGGTTCAAATAGGAAAGGGAGAGGGTAAGAGGGAGAAATTAGGAGCTTGTGATTAACATATACACACTGCTGCTGCTGCTGCTGCTGCTAAGTCACTTCTGTCGTGTCCGACTCTGTGTGATCCCAGAAATGGCAGCCCACCAGGCTCCCCTATCCCTGGGGTTCTCCAGGCAAGAACACTGGAGTGTGTCACCATTTCCTTCTCCAATGCATGAAAGTGAAAAGTGAAAGGGAAGCCGCTCAGTCATGTCGGACTCTTACCGACCCCATGGACTGCAGCCTACCAGGCACCTCCATCCATGGGATTTTCCAGGCAAGAGTACTGGAGTGGGTTGCCATTGCCTTCTCCAATATACACACTACTATGTATAAAATAGGTAACCAAAAAGAACCTACTGCATAACACAGGAAACTCTACTTGATACTCTGTAATGATCTATATGGGAAAAAAGTCTAAAAAAGAGTGGATATATGTTTATGTATGGGTTTCCCTGGTAGCTCAAATGGTAAAGAATTTGCCTGCAATGTGGGAGAACCAGGTTCGATCCCTGGTTTGGGAGGATCCCCTGAAGAAGGGAATGGCTACCCACTCCATTATTATTGCCTAGAGAATTCCATGAACAGAGGAGCCTGGTGGGCTACAGTCTATGGGATCACAGATACAACTGAGCGACTAATACTTTTAATTTTCACATGTATATGTATAGCTAGGTACATAACTGAACCTCTTTTCTGTACACCTGAAACTAACACAACATTTTAAATCAACCATACTCCAATAAAATAACTAAAAACAATACATCTTCCACCAGGCAGTGCTGCTGTAATAATTTTAAAAATAACTAACATTTGCATTTGTCCTAAGAATAGTGATTTTAAAATATGCTCAGTAGTAAACTTCAGGAATTGGCAGAAGAAAGGACTTGGCAAGTGATTTCAGCACCACAGTCTCCTTAACTTTTCACAGCCTCTTCAAGTCAAGCCAGTTTGCTTTCACTTTTTTAAAGTATTGATTTGGGCTTTAAGATTGAAATTAGGGAGAAGTGTCCATTAAAAAAAAAAAAAAATCACCTTTTCTCCAGAGCATACAAAATTGTTTTGTATCCATTATTTCAATCTTCACAGAAACCAAAACCATGTAATATTGGGTTTTATTATTTTGTGAAAGTGAAAGTCACTCAGTCGTGTTGTACTCTTTGCAGCCTCTGTCTGGAATTCTCCAGGCAAGAATAGTGGAGTGGGCTGCTATTCATTTCTCTAGGGGATCTTCCCAATCCAGGGACCAAACCCAGGTCTCTTGCATTGCAGGCAGACTCTTTACTGTCTGAGCTATCAACGGAGCCTTTATCATTTTATAGATCAAAGAAAGGACTTGCACAGTGGTCTGGATCTCAGCTGGTAAGTGATAGAGCCCAACATCAGCCCGAACCTTAGACTCCATGCCCAGGCCTCTTCCTGGCCGTCTGGCAAATATAAAAAGGGCCTACAGTTGCTAGGGTACTTTCTCTTCCTTTCTACTTCTACTTTTCCTTGGAAAGTCTTGGTTCATGAAAAGAACTTTCAAAATATAAGTTCAGATTACCAAAAGTACATATTGTGCTCCCAGGTATCACTTTCAGTCCCTCAGTCATGTCCAACTCTTTGCCACCTCATGGACTGGAGCCCACCAGGCTCCTCTGTCCATGGAATTTCCCAGGTAAGAACACTGGAGCGGGATGCCATTTCTTACTCCAGAGGACCTTCCCAATCCAGGAATGGAACCTAAGTCTCTTGTGTCCTGCACTGGCAGGTGGATTATTTACCACTAGCACCACCTGAGAAGCCCTGTACTGAGGAAAATCAAATTTGTATTTCTTAAGCAACAAGCACAGGCACAGCTCCCTATTGAATTTTAACTCTGTGTGTGTGTGCGCGTGTGTGTGCGTGCGTGTGTGTGTGTGGTGTGATGGGGTGAATTGTGTCCTCCAAAAATTTGTATGTTCACATCCTAATTTATAGGACCCTCAAAAGTACCATAGTTGAATAGAAGGTCTTTAATGAGATATTGAATTAAATGGGGCCATTAAAGTAGGGCTTAATCCAACAAGACTGATTATATTTATCAGAAGAGGAAATTAGGACACAGCACCAAAAGAGGGAAAATTATGTAAGGACACAAAGAGAAAACACCCTTCTAAAACCAAGGATGTGTATTAGTCACTCAGTCGTGTCTGACTCTTCATGACCTATGGACTCTAGTCCTCCAGGCTCCTCTGTCCATGGGAATTTCTAGGCAAGAATGCTGGAGTGGGTTGCCATTTCCTTCTCCAGAGGATCTTACCAACTTAGGGACTGAATCTGGGTCTCCTGCACTGCAATCGTAGTTTCATTATTATCTAAGCCACCAGGGAACCCTAGAACCAAGGATAAGTGCCTAGCAAATTTTCTTCCCACAGAAAGAACTCACCCTGCCAGCACTTTGATCTTAGACTTCTAGCCTCCAGAACTGTGAGAACATAAAATTTTGTTGCTAAGCCCCCTAGTCTTGATATCTTGTTATGTAGCCATCTTGAAACAATGTTGTGAGTGTATGATATCTGTAATAGCAGTGTATGGAATCACTTAAGTTATTTTTTATGTGTCCAGTAATAGAAACACGTCATATTATTGTCAGTCCCATATTTTCAAGAAATAATTTGTTTGCATTCCATGGCAAATGAGTTACAATTTTGAGCTGCTTCTTCATTTTTTTTTTCTTTCTGAATTTTGCTTTTTCAGAGGAGTGCTGAAGCCCATAAACAATTATTTTGTTAACAGAAACTAATTTTTTTTTTAGGCTAGTGAGCCAAATGTCTCTAGAGGTAGTGTGCCTGCCACCCTGGGAGACTTTTTCTTTCCTGTATCTTAATATTTCATCTATATCATAGAGGGCAATAGGGATGCTCTCTAAAGCAATGTGTTATGGCTGTAAGAACGTTGAACTTGGAGGAAAAGATTTTGAATCCAAGTCCTGACTCTGTCACTGTCTGGCTATGTGATATCAGGCCACTGCTTTAGGGTCCCTGAGCTTTAATTTACTCCTGAAATCACAGTAGAAAGAAAGTGAAGTCGCTCAGTCATGTCTGACTCTTTGCGACCCAATGGACTGTAGCTTACCAGGTTCCTCCCTCCATGGGATTCTCCAGGCAAGAGTACCGGAGTGGGTTGCCATAATAAATCACAATAAAACACGGTAAGATAATTCATGTGAAAATATCAGGCACATTGAAGAGTCCAAATAAAATTTGGCTTTATAATCATTTTAGCTCTGAAATGATAGTCATGTAGTCATTTTGATTTGATCAGAAAAAATATCAAAAGATACTTTGAAGTAACTACTAAAGGGCAATTAAGAGCCCATTTATGTAGAAAAAAAATCACTTCAGTCACGCTGCATTTTTATGTCTTACCACGATATTTTAAAAGGCAAGAACAATGTCTTCTGGACATCACCATGACATGCCAGAACCTGATGTCGATTGGTGTTAAAATCATTCATCATCTCCTCTAATATCCTTCTTGCTGGCTGGGATGTCTTGGATAGATCAGAAGTGATTTTACTAGAAACAAGCAGTTCCTAATTCTTGGCCAATAACAATCCACTCTTAAGAAGGAGTTTAAAGTGCTGCTTTGGTTGATTACAATGTAAACTCAAAAATTCTCCCCAGATGTTCTGCTACTAGAGATAAAGGCAATGCCTTAATTTCAGATGAGTCATATTGAAGGTACTACAGGTTCTCAAAGAAATGGTAAGATCCAAATGGATTCTTAATACTCACAGCCAAGCCTTTGGGACTGTCTGGTAGAGACTAAAGGGTGTACCTGTGGAAACCAGGGTTCTCCAAAATAGACTGGTCCCTGGAGCAGAGATGGATATAGAGTTAGCAACTCAGAAAAAGTAAGAAGTGATAGGATAATCCACTTATTCACTCAACAAATACGTGTAAAACATCTGTTAGATATCCAACACTGTGCTCCTAAGAAGGGGAAAAAGTTATTTAGCTCTACCGCCCTTCCTCAAATTCAAAAAACTATTGATGAGCCAGTGTGCAATCTGCTAGAAATAAAGATGAATATAATAAAGGTTCTTTCCTTCAGGAAGAGGCAAGTCACTTTTTACAAACATAAGGGTCAATAGAAAAGTAGATATCAAGCTACTATTTTATTAATAGAGATCGATAACTCATGACAGAGTCTGTTAGGAGCCTACAGCTGAAGCACAAAGCTAAGGTCAGATCTCTTGAGCTCCCAGTACCCATGAGATCTAAACCTTGGGTTTTTATCACCTTTGTTCTACAGAAATCTTTGAAAGTTTCAGAGTTCATTTATTCAGTTCCAGAAAAGCAGAGAAAGAGAGAATGAAAGTTACACAGACACAGAAACACAGTAAAAGAGAATGGCAGAGAAATCTGAGAGGTCACTGAGGAAGCCTAAAAGACTTTTTGCTAATTTGACCAATCAGATTAATGACTTCTCCTCCTTTTTCTGAAAACTGGAGAGAAACAGTGATTGAAAGGCAAATCAAGGCTTTTCCCTTTCTTAGATATTAGAGGAAAGAGAATGAGGGGCAGAGAAATGAATTAGAAAGCTATTGCAATTGGCCAGGTATGAAGGTCTCCAAAAAATATTAACACTGTAAATAATGAGGGTATATCTGTGAGAGATAACATGAAAAAAAGGAAAAAAAAAAAAACTATAAATATGGAGCTTCTGAACAGCAGCAGTAAAGCCTCAAAAAGACGTCATGATTTTAAAGCCTTGTCAACTGAGCCAATGACTAGTAATCTAATACAGCAGAGATTGATTTACTGATACAAACAGAATCCCTAAGCACAGAAAACAAACAAAAACTGTACACTTTCAGCACAGGCTACATCCATGAAAGCACAACTGAAATACAACATGGCCATTTCCATAAGGAATGCACATGCCAGGAACCAGCAAACGAAGAAGGAACAACTTGTTTTAACCTAGGGTGTGAGGGAAGTCTCCACAAAGAGGGAGCATGTGAGCTGAGTCTTTGCAGCAAGAGAAGGGGCCGCCTGAGCAAGGGATTAAGCTAGGGAAGAGCCATTGGCTTATCCAAAGGAAAGAAAGCGTGGCAGATCCTACCGTGTCCTGAGAACCATTCACTTATGTCTACTGAGTTCCTATTGTAGTTGAAGATAAGAAGGCATACCGGAAAACTCCCCAATGTTAGGAAGATTTCATTGTGGTTATGGAAGGGGAAGAGCAGAGATAACAAACATACAAGTAAATGATCAAGATATTTTTATTTTCTTCATCAATAAAACGAGCAGGTGGCCTAGTTCCAGGAGGCATGGGTCAGGGAAAGTACCCTTAGATCATGACAGCTCAGAAAGATTCAGGCATGGAATGGTGAGAGAAAGAACATTCCAGACAAACAGTAACAGGAGCAAATGCCCAGAGCTGAAATCAACCTGGAAGATTCAAGAAATAGTTGGCAGCCTCACAGGGCTAAAGTTTGTGAGTAGAGGGAAGCACAGAAGGAGAGATGATGAAAGAAATAAAAGTGGCCAGATCATGTAAGACCTAGGGATGTTTGAGGTGGTGGGAGCCTAGAGAAGGTGGGATAAGCTGGAGCAGGAAGCAGCAGAGCAGCACATCACAGACCAGTGGTGGCCACTGGGGAGTTAGGGCTTTCACCCACTGCCCTAGTCTACTTGGGCTGTTGTAACAGAACACAATAGACTGGGCGACTTACTAGCAATGGAAGTGTTTTTTCACAGTTCTGGAGGTTGGAAAGTCTAAGATCAAGATGTGAGGGGATTCAGTGTTGGGTTAAGAGCAGCTTCCTCACAGACGGCCGTCTTCTCACTGGGTCTTCACACGGAGGAAGAAGGGAAGGATCTTCCTGCGGTCTCTTTTATAAGGGCACTAATCTCATTCATGAGGGTTCTGTTGTCATTACACCATCACCTGCCAAAACTCCCCACCTCTAGACACAATCACTTTGGGGGTTAGAATTCCATATATGAATTTAAGGGGGACTTAAACATTCAGCCCATGGTACTCACTTTGATTGGAAACTAGTAAAGAGGGAGTTGGTGATGGACTGGGAGGCCTGGTGTGCTGCAGTCCATGGGGTTGCAAAGAGTGGGACACGACTGAGTGACTGAACTGAACTGAACTGGAAGAGTAACTAGATGGGGAGAAAGTTCTAACTTCAGTTTTGTTGATCAGTACTCTCACCCAAGGGCTTCTCAGGTGGCACTAGTGGTAAAGAATCCGCCTGCCAGAGCAGGAGACATAAGAGACANGTGCGTGTGTGTGTGTGGTGTGATGGGGTGAATTGTGTCCTCCAAAAATTTGTATGTTCACATCCTAATTTATAGGACCCTCAAAAGTACCATAGTTGAATAGAAGGTCTTTAATGAGATATTGAATTAAATGGGGCCATTAAAGTAGGGCTTAATCCAACAAGACTGATTATATTTATCAGAAGAGGAAATTAGGACACAGCACCAAAAGAGGGAAAATTATGTAAGGACACAAAGAGAAAACACCCTTCTAAAACCAAGGATGTGTATTAGTCACTCAGTCGTGTCTGACTCTTCATGACCTATGGACTCTAGTCCTCCAGGCTCCTCTGTCCATGGGAATTTCTAGGCAAGAATGCTGGAGTGGGTTGCCATTTCCTTCTCCAGAGGATCTTACCAACTTAGGGACTGAATCTGGGTCTCCTGCACTGCAATCGTAGTTTCATTATTATCTAAGCCACCAGGGAACCCTAGAACCAAGGATAAGTGCCTAGCAAATTTTCTTCCCACAGAAAGAACTCACCCTGCCAGCACTTTGATCTTAGACTTCTAGCCTCCAGAACTGTGAGAACATAAAATTTTGTTGCTAAGCCCCCTAGTCTGTGATATCTTGTTATGTAGCCATCTTGAAACAATGTTGTGAGTGTATGATATCTGTAATAGCAGTGTATGGAATCACTTAAGTTATTTTTTATGTGTCCAGTAATAGAAACACGTCATATTATTGTCAGTCCCATATTTTCAAGAAATAATTTGTTTGCATTCCATGGCAAATGAGTTACAATTTTGAGCTGCTTCTTCATTTTTTTTTTCTTTCTGAATTTTGCTTTTTCAGAGGAGTGCTGAAGCCCATAAACAATTATTTTGTTAACAGAAACTAATTTTTTTTTTAGGCTAGTGAGCCAAATGTCTCTAGAGGTAGTGTGCCTGCCACCCTGGGAGACTTTTTCTTTCCTGTATCTTAATATTTCATCTATATCATAGAGGGCAATAGGGATGCTCTCTAAAGCAATGTGTTATGGCTGTAAGAACGTTGAACTTGGAGGAAAAGATTTTGAATCCAAGTCCTGACTCTGTCACTGTCTGGCTATGTGATATCAGGCCACTGCTTTAGGGTCCCTGAGCTTTAATTTACTCCTGAAATCACAGTAGAAAGAAAGTGAAGTCGCTCAGTCATGTCTGACTCTTTGCGACCCAATGGACTGTAGCTTACCAGGTTCCTCCCTCCATGGGATTCTCCAGGCAAGAGTACCGGAGTGGGTTGCCACAATAAATCACAATAAAACACGGTAAGATAATTCATGTGAAAATATCAGGCACATTGAAGAGTCCAAATAAAATTTGGCTTTATAATCATTTTAGCTCTGAAATGATAGTCATGTAGTCATTTTGATTTGATCAGAAAAAATATCAAAAGATACTTTGAAGTAACTACTAAAGGGCAATTAAGAGCCCATTTATGTAGAAAAAAAATCACTTCAGTCACGCTGCATTTTTATGTCTTACCACGATATTTTAAAAGGCAAGAACAATGTCTTCTGGACATCACCATGACATGCCAGAACCTGATGTCGATTGGTGTTAAAATCATTCATCATCTCCTCTAATATCCTTCTTGCTGGCTGGGATGTCTTGGATAGATCAGAAGTGATTTTACTAGAAACAAGCAGTTCCTAATTCTTGGCCAATAACAATCCACTCTTAAGAAGGAGTTTAAAGTGCTGCTTTGGTTGATTATAATGTAAACTCAAAAATTCTCCCCAGATGTTCTGCTACTAGAGATAAAGGCAATGCCTTAATTTCAGATGAGTCATATTGAAGGTACTACAGGTTCTCAAAGAAATGGTAAGATCCAAATGGATTCTTAATACTCACAGCCAAGCCTTTGGGACTGTCTGGTAGAGACTAAAAGGTGTACCTGTGGAAACCAGGGTTCTCCAAAATAGACTGGTCCCTGGAGCAGAGATGGATATAGAGTTAGCAACTCAGAAAAAGTAAGAAGTGATAGGATAATCCACTTATTCACTCAACAAATACGTGTAAAACATCTGTTAGATATCCAACACTGTGCTCCTAAGAAGGGGAAAAAGTTATTTAGCTCTACCGCCCTTCCTCAAATTCAAAAAACTATTGATGAGCCAGTGTGCAATCTGCTAGAAATAAAGATGAATATAATAAAGGTTCTTTCCTTCAGGAAGAGGCAAGTCACTTTTTACAAACATAAGGGTCAATAGAAAAGTAGATATCAAGCTACTATTTTATTAATAGAGATCGATAACTCATGACAGAGTCTGTTAGGAGCCTACAGCTGAAGCACAAAGCTAAGGTCAGATCTCTTGAGCTCCCAGTACCCATGAGATCTAAACCTTGGGTTTTTATCACCTTTGTTCTACAGAAATCTTTGAAAGTTTCAGAGTTCATTTACTCAGTTCCAGAAAAGCAGAGAAAGAGAGAATGAAAGTTACACAGACACAGAAACACAGTAAAAGAGAATGGCAGAAAAATCTGAGAGGTCACTGAGGAAGCCTAAAAGACTTTTTGCTAATTTGACCAATCAGATTAATGACTTCTCCTCCTTTTTCTGAAAACTGGAGAGAAACAGTGATTGAAAGGCAAATCAAGGCTTTTCCCTTTCTTAGATATTAGAGGAAAGAGAATGAGGGGCAGAGAAATGAATTAGAAAGCTATTGCAATTGGCCAGGTATGAAGGTCTCCAAAAAATATTAACACTGTAAATAATGAGGGTATATCTGTGAGAGATAACATGAAAAAAAGGAAAAAAAAAAAACNTCAGTTCCAGAAAAGCAGAGAAAGAGAGAATGAAAGTTACACAGACACAGAAACACAGTAAAAGAGAATGGCAGAGAAATCTGAGAGGTCACTGAGGAAGCCTAAAAGACTTTTTGCTAATTTGACCAATCAGATTAATGACTTCTCCTCCTTTTTCTGAAAACTGGAGAGAAACAGTGATTGAAAGGCAAATCAAGGCTTTTCCCTTTCTTAGATATTAGAGGAAAGAGAATGAGGGGCAGAGAAATGAATTAGAAAGCTATTGCAATTGGCCAGGTATGAAGGTCTCCAAAAAATATTAACACTGTAAATAATGAGGGTATATCTGTGAGAGATAACATGAAAAAAAGGAAAAAAAAAAAAACTATAAATATGGAGCTTCTGAACAGCAGCAGTAAAGCCTCAAAAAGACGTCATGATTTTAAAGCCTTGTCAACTGAGCCAATGACTAGTAATCTAATACAGCAGAGATTGATTTACTGATACAAACAGAATCCCTAAGCACAGAAAACAAACAAAAACTGTACACTTTCAGCACAGGCTACATCCATGAAAGCACAACTGAAATACAACATGGCCATTTCCATAAGGAATGCACATGCCAGGAACCAGCAAACGAAGAAGGAACAACTTGTTTTAACCTAGGGTGTGAGGGAAGTCTCCACAAAGAGGGAGCATGTGAGCTGAGTCTTTGCAGCAAGAGAAGGGGCCGCCTGAGCAAGGGATTAAGCTAGGGAAGAGCCATTGGCTTATCCAAAGGAAAGAAAGCGTGGCAGATCCTACCGTGTCCTGAGAACCATTCACTTATGTCTACTGAGTTCCTATTGTAGTTGAAGATAAGAAGGCATACCGGAAAACTCCCCAATGTTAGGAAGATTTCATTGTGGTTATGGAAGGGGAAGAGCAGAGATAACAAACATACAAGTAAATGATCAAGATATTTTTATTTTCTTCATCAATAAAACGAGCAGGTGGCCTAGTTCCAGGAGGCATGGGTCAGGGAAAGTACCCTTAGATCATGACAGCTCAGAAAGATTCAGGCATGGAATGGTGAGAGAAAGAACATTCCAGACAAACAGTAACAGGAGCAAATGCCCAGAGCTGAAATCAACCTGGAAGATTCAAGAAATAGTTGGCAGCCTCACAGGGCTAAAGTTTGTGAGTAGAGGGAAGCACAGAAGGAGAGATGATGAAAGAAATAAAAGTGGCCAGATCATGTAAGACCTAGGGATGTTTGAGGTGGTGGGAGCCTAGAGAAGGTGGGATAAGCTGGAGCAGGAAGCAGCAGAGCAGCACATCACAGACCAGTGGTGGCCACTGGGGAGTTAGGGCTTTCACCCACTGCCCTAGTCTACTTGGGCTGTTGTAACAGAACACAATAGACTGGGCGACTTACTAGCAATGGAAGTGTTTTTTCACAGTTCTGGAGGTTGGAAAGTCTAAGATCAAGATGTGAGGGGATTCAGTGTTGGGTTAAGAGCAGCTTCCTCACAGACGGCCGTCTTCTCACTGGGTCTTCACACGGAGGAAGAAGGGAAGGATCTTCCTGCGGTCTCTTTTATAAGGGCACTAATCTCATTCACGAGGGTTCTGTTGTCATTACACCATCACCTGCCAAAACTCCCCACCTCTAGACACGATCACTTTGGGGGTTAGAATTCCATATATGAATTTAAGGGGGACTTAAACATTCAGCCCATGGTACTCACTTTGATTGGAAACTAGTAAAGAGGGAGTTGGTGATGGACTGGGAGGCCTGGTGTGCTGCAGTCCATGGGGTTGCAAAGAGTGGGACACGACTGAGTGACTGAACTGAACTGAACTGGAAGAGTAACTAGATGGGGAGAAAGTTCTAACTTCAGTTTTGTTGATCAGTACTCTCGCCCAAGGGATTCTCAGGTGGCACTAGTGGTAAAGAATCCGCCTGCCAGAGCAGGAGACATAAGAGACACCAGTTCAGTCCCTGGGCTGGGAAGATCCCCTGGAGGAGGGCACGGTAATCCAGTCCACTGTTCTTATCTGGAGAATCCCACGGACAGAGGAGCCCGACAGGCTAAGTCCACGGGGTGGCAAAAAGTCAGACACAAGGGGCTGAGCAGACATGCCTGAAGGCACTCTCACCCAAATACTATCCAGCCTTGCATCAAATTAAAAATCATCTATTAGAGATGTTCACGACAGACAAGATTTGGGATTAAGTATCAATAAACTGTGTATGTGAGCCTGGAATCCAAGCCCAACAATCATCCAGAAAGAGGCAAATTCACAGGTTTTCTTTTCCTCCTTTCACAAGCCCCTTGAACACAGAATGTCCTCTGTGAACCAGCCAGGAGAAAGAAATCCGGCTTTACAGTGCATGTAATCTGGAAAGCAAGGAAAGAAACATTTAAGCTGTTATTCAAACAAGTTTCATTCCAATTACTACTTTCCTCTATGTCAAAATCAATTATTCTCACTTTTGACACAGCCAATCCTTGCCAAGGTGATTGGGGGATCTGCCTCCATATTTTTTTTTCCTGATTTTTTTTTAAAGGGGGGGTTGTTTTTGGTTGTGGCTTGTTCTATAGTGTTGTTGTTGATTTTCCCACTGCAGTCAGCACCACAGAGTTGCTTTTACATGGCCGTAAAATAAAATGAATGTACACAGGAAAGGGAGCCTTGCTCCAAGTCAAGTACTGGACAGCTCAGCTTAATATGCACTCAGTTTCACAAGCAGAGACCTGTTTATTCTCATTGCTTAAAGACGAAGTGCTCATTCACTTTGTGACACTATCCCCTCCCTGGTGCCAGCACTGGGTCCCCACTAGGCAAGGGATGATAGTTCAGGTCATTTTTGCTTTGTGATCCTTGGAGAAATGCTAGTCTCCAGGCAACTTTGATGGTCTAATTGCAGCAGTACACTGAGTTAATCTCACCACAGTGGGGCATCTGTCGCCACCTTCATGAAGCTATCAGCTGAGGCTGCTGAGTCTTCTTGACACAGAAAAAATGGAAGTGAAAAGAGAAGGCTGAAGTATTTCCTAATCTGGGTTATTAGGTTCAGTTTGACCAATGTTCCTGCAGTTAGTTGGATCCCATTTTTTGTTCCACGGTTTTTAATTGCCTTGTGTTGGTTTTGCCCTGTTTTTTAAAAGTCAGGCATGAATTTCAAAATAATGGTCAACCTGCATGTTTTCAATGATCAGATTTTTGAAAAATTAGTTTAACTGCAGTTTCAAGTGAAAGTGAAAAAAAGTGAAAGTTGCTCAGTTGTGTCCAGCTCTTTATGACCCCACAGACTGTGGCCTGCCAGGCCCCTCTGTCCATGGGATTCTCTAGGTAAGATTACTGGAGCGGGTTGCCATTTCCTTCTCCAGAGGATCTTCCTGACCGAGGGAATGGAACCCAAGTCTCCCACATCTCAGGAAGATTCTCTGCCATCTGAGCCACCAGGGAAACCCTATTAAATCATATATTCTTTCATATCCACACCCGGATGGACCTGAAGACATCAAATTTAAAATTCAGTGAGGTGGCAGTGGGGAAGATGTGGGAAGGGTCAAGGAAACTTCTAGTTGTTTTTATGTTACAGTCAAATTGAATGAATTTCTGTCCTCTGTTTATTTCCTGCTGTTGATCATATTCAAGTCTTTATTCACAGTATTCTCACACACGTGTCTTAGTTCTCGCTACTATAACAAATTATCATAGCCTGTCTTCAGCAACAAACATTTCTTTCTCACAGTTTTGCAGCTTGGGAAGGTTAAGAGCAAGGTATCAGCAAATTCAGTGTCTGATGAGAGCCCACTTCCTGGCTTGCAGCTCTGTGCATGGGTGCTCAGCTGCCCAGTCTGACTCCTTGTGGCACTATGCACTGTAGCCTTCCAGGCTTCTCTGCCCATGGAATTTTCCAGGCAAGAATACTGGAGTGAGGCATCATTTCCTACTCCAGGGGATCTTTCTGACTCAGGGATTGAACCCTCATCTGTTGTGTCTCCTGCATTGACATATGTATTCTTCACCTTGGCCTGAGGTTGGCTGTCTTCAATTAGGTCCGTGACTCTTGACTTAATTATCTTCCTAGGCCCCATCTTCATTTGTCACATTGACAATTACATTCAGATGATAGCGTTCTGTTCTTGGCCTCTCAAAATCTTTGTCCTTCTCAAATGCAAAACAGACTCATTTCATCCTTCATTTCATGACTTAAGTCTCCCAAAGTCTCAATTCATTCTAGCATCAACTCTAAAGTCTGAAGTTCAAGTCTCATCTATATTCTAAAGATGTAAATCAGACATGGGTGAGACTCAAGGTGTGATTAATCCTGAGGCAAAATTCTCTAGCTGTGGACCTGTGCAAACAAACAAGTCATGTACTTTCAAAATACAATGATGGGACAAGCATAGGATAGACGTTCTCATTTCGAAAATGGAGAAATTGGATAAAAGGAAGCATGATGGGTCTCAAGGAAGTCCAAAACCTACCAACGCAAACTCCATGAGATATTAAGTCTTAAGGATAATCTTCTTTGCTTCAATTCTCTGGGGTGGAAGTTCTGTACCTGCAGCTCTGCCAAGTATAGATCTCTCCTTCATGGTTCCAGGTGACCCTGCCCTAAACCTTTAGGTAGAGGGGGTCTAGCCCGTTGAAACCAAGATAATGCCCAACCTTTTGAAAATGAGGGGTAGCCCTGAGGGTCATTGAATTGCCTTTGGGGGTCATTATCCTTTGTCCTGAAGAATAGCTCTGTTGTCTTTCTTGTCAGATTGAGAAAGTTCAGCAGCTTTCTTCCATTCCATCCTGCCTCCATCCCCTTCTGTTTAACTTGGTAGTATCCCTCCTGTGGTAACTGATTGGGTCCCCAGTTCATACCCGCACTAGTATCTTTATCAAATGGCTAGTTCACCATATCCTTAGTGTTCTCTTCCTAATATGCTTTCTCTTTTTTTATGATATAGACAAGCTGGTAATTTTAAACTCTTTAAGTTCTGCTTCCTTTTTTGCTGAACAATTCCATCTTCAATACTTTTCTTTTTTTTTCAAGTTTTGCTATAAGTCATGTGCCCATGCTAAGGAGCTTCAGTCATGTCCAATTCTTTGCAACCCTATGGACTGTAGCCCACCATCCTCCTCTGTCCATGGAGTTCTCCAGGCAAGAATACTGGAGTCATTTGCTACGTCCTCCTCCAGGGGATCTTCATGACTCAGGGATCAAACCCACATCTCCTGAAGCTCCTGCATTGCAGGCAAATTCTTTGCCACTGGGGAAGCCCTATTAGGAGCCAATAGAAACCAAATCACTTCGTTGACATTTTATTTAGAAAGCTCTTTAGTTAAATATCCAATTTTACCACTTGCTAGATTTATCTTTCACAATGCATTAGAATACCAACCCAGTTTAGCCAAGGTATTTTCCGTTTATAGCAAAGATCACCTTTTCTCCTCGTCCAATGATTGTCAATTCCATCTGAGACTTCACCAGAATATCCTTGACCCACCGTGTGTCTACCAATATTCCGTTCATAATAATTTATGCATTTTCTAAGTAAATAAAAGTTTTCTCTACAGTTCTCCTCTTTTCTTTCTGAATCCTCACCAGAATCACCTTTGTAGCAGTCTTGGCTTTCTCTAGCATGCATCCCAAAACTCCTCCAGCCTTTACCTATTACCCAGATCCAAAGCTACTTCCACATTTTAATGCATTTGTTGCAGCAGCAGCCCATTCTCCATATGAAATTACTATCTTAGGTCAGGCTACTACAACAAATACCATAGACTAGATGACTTAAACAATGGACATTTACTTCTCACAGTTCTGAAGGCTGGAAAGTCAAAGATCAGGGTGCCAGCAGATTCAGTGTCTGATGAGAGATCTCTCCTCGCTTTTCAGATGGTCACTTCCTTTCTGAGTTCTTACATAGCTGAGAGAGATCATCTTTATGGTGTCTCCTTATAAGGAAACTGATCCCATTCATGAGGACTCCACCCTCATGATCTAATTACTTCTTAAAGTTTCGCTTCTAAACATCATCACACTGGGGTTTAGGGCTTGAGCATGTGAATTTGGAGGGAATGCATACAGACCGTAGCAGAAGAATTTAAAAGGGTTGCCTAATGTACACAGTTAAGATTTACTGTTCTCCAAAGAGCTAGCTTTATTTCTAGACACACACACACACACCCATGCACACACACACACACATATATATATGTTGAGGGCAGAAGAAGAATGGGGATGACAGAGGATGAAATAGTTGGATGGTATCATCAACTCAATGTGAGTTTAAGTAAACTCCAGGAGACAATGAAGGACAGGGAAGCCTAGATTGCTGCAGTCCATGGGGTCACAAAGAGTTGGGCATAACTGAACAACAAATAAATATCTGCATATACAGATGTATTTTTCTTTGTATTGATTTTAATTAAATGTCATCATTGACATTATACATTATTGTGGTTTTGGCAAACTTGGAGATTTATGTAAAGTTGAGTATTTACCCCATGTTAACATCAAGATTCTCCATTTAATGTTATTTTCTGAAATTCTTTGCTCTCAGATTTGTTGGTACATCCATGAGTTGATTGTATTTGAAACATACACCAGAAATATCATTGCTATGCTCCACATTTAATATTTTTTAATTCTTTTGGAAGAATATCTGAGACTCAGTTAATCAAGGAGGGAAGAAATGGAGATCTTTTTTTAAAAACTGTTTTATACACAAAAAAATTAAGTCATTTAGAGACAGAGTGATCTAGGATTTTTTTTTTCAAGATCTTTTTGATGTGGGTCATTTTTAAACTTTATTAGATTTGTTACAATATTGTTTCTGTTCTATATTTTGTTTTTTTGGCCATCAGTCATGTGGGATCTGAGTTCCCTGACCAGGAATCACACACACACACACACACACACACACATATATATATGTTGAGGGCAGAAGAAGAATGGGGATGACAGAGGATGAAATAGTTGGATGGTATCATCAACTCAATGTGAGTTTAAGTAAACTCCAGGAGACAATGAAGGACAGGGAAGCCTAGATTGCTGCAGTCCATGGGGTCACAAAGAGTTGGGCATAACTGAACAACAAATAAATATCTGCATATACAGATGTATTTTTCTTTGTATTGATTTTAATTAAATGTCATCATTGACATTATACATTATTGTGGTTTTGGCAAACTTGGAGATTTATGTAAAGTTGAGTATTTACCCCATGTTAACATCAAGATTCTCCATTTAATGTTATTTTCTGAAATTCTTTGCTCTCAGATTTGTTGGTACATCCATGAGTTGATTGTATTTGAAACATACACCAGAAATATCATTGCTATGCTCCACATTTAATATTTTTTAATTCTTTTGGAAGAATATCTGAGACTCAGTTAATCAAGGAGGGAAGAAATGGAGATCTTTTTTTAAAAACTGTTTTATACACAAAAAAATTAAGTCATTTAGAGACAGAGTGATCTAGGATTTTTTTTTTCAAGATCTTTTTGATGTGGGTCATTTTTAAACTTTATTAGATTTGTTACAATATTGTTTCTGTTCTATATTTTGTTTTTTTGGCCATCAGTCATGTGGGATCTGAGTTCCCTGACCAGGAATATCACACACACACACACACACACACACCCTGCATTGAAAGGCAAAGTTTTAACCACTGGGCCACTAGGGAAGTCGCTGATTTGGGAACTTTGAAGCAGTGATGGTGACTGTCTTGCTTATTTCTTATCCCTCAATCTCATACATAGTATTATAATAACTGCCTACCCATTGCTTAATGAATGATTAAACTTCAATCAACCAATTAATTAATTGTATGAGATATACCGTTCCTTACTGTTAGCACTGCTCCTACAGTTTTGGTCTCCAAAATCTCCAAATGTACAGCCCTATGCTAAGTGCACATAGGCGCACAGGTCCATCCAGTAATGCATTGCTTTTGTGGCAAACAAACACTTCATGTGGCTTACCTGGCGGCTCAGTGGTAAAGAACCTGCCTGCCAATACAGGACATGTAGGAGACATGAGTTCAGTTTCTGGGTTGAGAAGATCCTCTGGAGAAGGAAACGGCAACCCACTCCAGTATTCTTGCCTGGAAAATCTCATGGAAAGAGGAGCCTGGTGGGCTACAGTTCATAGGGTCACAAAAGAGTCAGACATGACTTAGCAACTGAACAACAACGAACAACAACAAAACATTTCATAAACATCATCTTTTTTTTTTTCTACTCAGTTGTTTTTTCTGTCTTCTGACCTTTTTTTTTAAAAAAAGATTTTGACAATTTTTTTTTAAGGATCAGAATCATTATCATTAGGAAAAGACTTTTCCTTGAGGTTTTTAAATTATTGTATGGCTTTAAGGTGTTCATAAAATATCTATGGGAGGCAGGTAAAGGGTACACACAATGTTTTGGTGATGGTGGCCCTAGAAGTTCTTATCCTGATCTCTGCTTCCTTATCTGGGCTCTTATTGCTGTCAAGGCACCTAATCTGGACTAGTATGATGCCTACTAAGAGCAAGTTTCATAGTCTGGAAAATTTCTCTGCAAGCACCACCACTGGCTACCTCTGAGATACCCAGGGAGAAACCCAGAAGCTAAATGCAGTCTGGTCCCAAGTAAGAGACCAACCTCTACCCCAGAGGTGTTTATTTTTCTTTTAATCAATTAGTGAAGCAACACAGACGTACAGAAATGCTGAGAGCCCTCTCCCAAAGCGCCAGCGGAGTGAGCTTAGAGAAGCCAAGGGGATCCCCTGGTGAGTCCCGGCAAAGCTTGAGACAGCCCTGGGCTTTCTCAGCTCTGAGCTCAGAACTCAATGGCTCACCCAAAGGCCTTCCCAGTGAACTCTGTCCTGTTGATATTGGACATTACAGGAAAAGATAATAATCAGTCTTCCTGGCCCCTATGGTCTGTAAAGGATGGATATGCCTGTGAGTTGCTGTCTACCCAAGGGTGCAAGGTTGCAATAAATGGATTTAATGTTAGACTCACCGAATCAAAGGTAGAACAGAGTGAGCCATTTCTGTGTTCCCTTCCACTGATGGTTTTCTATCCACCATTAAAAGATTCCTGGGGATCTCACTCCTTTATAAAGCTTGACACTTCACTTCTTCAAAAATCTTAATTGTTATTCATATTTGCTAAAATATAACACAAAGTCACCTCACATAGTCCATTGCTTTGCCCTGTGGTGATAAAACAGATGGAAACTTGATCCTTAATTTCATATGATCTCTTCAAATATTTAAAGATAGGAGTCCTAGATCCATAACCCAACTTCTTTCCTCAGTCCGCTCCAGGGGGCTCGCACCGTCATCAAAACTGCTCAGTGTGGCCTGTAATGAACTTTCAAATAATGAACAGATTTTAGTTCTTATGCTGTTGAACCCCCTGGATGTATTTGAGAGGCATAATTACTCCCTCCTTGAAATATCTCTCTTGATGCAATTTTTCCCCCAGTTTTTCACCCACCATGGCACAGTCACCCCCTTGCGTTGGTCTTTCCTGCTTCAAATACCTGTTAAGTGTTCACATTCCTCTGGGCTCTAGCCTTAACTCTGCTTCCTTCTCAGCTTCTGAATTTGCCCTTCAGAAAGGCATCCATGCCTCCATTCTCATTTAAATATTGATGATACCCAAACTTCATTCTGTCTTTGAGCATCACATATTCAGCATCATATAAAAACACTTCACAGGGGTCTCAAACTTAGTAAGTGCAAAACTGAAATAGCTGCTTTCCTGGCAAAAACGACTTCCTCCTCTTCTGTGTTCTTGCTCTCCTCCTCCTGGGTTTCCCAACTTAATAATTGCTCTACCATCTAACTTCTCAATGACATGGTTAAAAAAAAAAAAGAAAACAAGAAGTTATACTGGCTTAAGTCGTTTGTCCACAATTTTTCATCAAATAAGGAAGGAAAAGAATATAGATCCAAGGCTCCCATTTTAAACCAAGTGGCTTTTCTTTCTTATACATTTCCTCAGGTAAATGTATGCAAATATTACTTTTCAGTGACTTTTGGAGAATACTTACTATTGTGTGTTGAGACTAATTTCAGTGACAGATATGATATTTTCATTCCATTCCATTTAATATCATCTTCATATAAATATAGAGCTTTGATCCATACTACAATTTGTTGTGAAGTCTGTTTCTGTCAAGGAACGGTGAGGCAACAAGGCAAAGTTCACAGCTGAGGCCAGGCACATTTTGACAACAGTTACCTTAAACAAGGAGAACTTTGACACTTGCAATAAGGGGAAACCTTTTCATGAATCGCTGCTTTATTGAAACCTTGCCCAGCAGATGTAGTTTAAGTGGAAAGGGAATTTCTGCTGCTGTTTATAGGACTGTAGGGGTCAGATGTCAACCAGGGCCTTCTTAAAATGGACTGGAAGAACTTGCCTCTTCGATGTCAGTCTCCATATTTTCACTTATGACAATTATTTAGGAATTCAATAACTCTGCTAAGGAAGGCATGATGCCTTTTACAGCCTTAAAGCCTGAGGGGTTGCCATGGATTTGAACTTCAGAGTTTCCACAGCATTTCTAAATATTTGCAGAGAACCATTTCCTGCCTTGAGAAGGACAAACGTCTAACTTGGAGACCGAACATTTTAGTGCTGGTCAATTATTTCAGAAGAGTTATACTTTGTTGAAATCCACACTCAAATATGCTACAACAACATTTTGGGCTTGGCAAGCTTGCCCAATCTAGGAAGTTCAAAATAAAGGCTGAACACTTCAACTTTAGAGCTCTCAGCAATGTCAGATAGCACAGTGGGGCTGTTACATAGGAGGCCATTCTCTAGAAGCAAGTGGTGAAAATTGGACATGAAATCCTCTATTCAGGAGAATACAACCTGGTATTATCCTAAAATGGGCATGATTAGGTGAATGGGTTCAGATAGAATAACATTTCCTCCCCAGTCCAGCTTCTTAACCTTCAACCACCTCTCAAATGATTTCATTATTTAGATTTATGAAATTTAACTTATTTGCCACCTTTTGCTGCTAAAAGTATGCAAACTGTTGCTAAGATCTGATAGATATTCCAAGAACAAATTGTCCAGTGTCTTACTTTTGCTTGAAATATCAAAGACATTCACTCTGCAGAAAGGAAATAGTAGGTATCACTTATAATTTTCCCTGGTCATATTCCAAATGAAGTTCTTTGTATACTTTATCTCTTAATTTTTATGACTACTCTGAGAGGCAGAACATTTCTAAAATAAGTGTTATACTCTGTGAGAGTCCAAAAAAGACTCAAGATAAAGATGTCATTAAATTTATTCTCTCCAGGAGAAATCTGAAGCTCAGAGTATTTAGATAACTCTCTCAAGGGCAAGCAACTAAGGAGCAGCAGAAGGGTTGGGGATTTTATTTCAATATACCCAACTCCAAAGCTCACGCAGCTTCTACTACACCATCAATAGGATTGTAATCATTAGCCAAATGACAGTGGTTCACAGTAGAACTAAGAGCAGAGGGGCAGACGCTGATCAAGGGAGAAGCAAGAAGCAGCTGCCAGATGGAGAATGCCAAACCAGGAGAGAGAAAAGCCTCTTTTTCATATATACCCCAAAGCAAGTACTACTGGCATTTTGGATGGGATAGCTCTTCATCGGGCAGAACTGCCCTCATATTGCTGGATGTTTCCTAGCATGCTCTTCATACACTTAATGCCAGTACCATCCCCTGTCAGTCACAAAGAACACTTCCCTCTGTATTTCCGAAGGTGCCCTAAGCGAGAAGCCCTGCCCGCAGTTGAGAACGTAACTTAGAGGAAGAGGAAAGAATGATCACAGATGCTATGAAAACTCTAAGTTCAAGTTTATACTTTTGGAATGGAACCTATCAATGAACAACACTAAATGTTTTTCTGTAAATCCAATGATACCGTTGTCTGAATCAGTTTGATGTTTCTCTTCTTGCCGAGACTATCATTTCTCTTACTTAAAGAGTTGCTTTGTAGACACATATGTAAATCATTTGCTTTCTAGAATAGGATGTGAGTCTTCTACATTATTCAGATCATTATTCCCATGATAGGTGCTCAAACAATCAGCCAAAGTTGATTTTCTATTTAATTGACTAAAGACAAGATTCTAATAAAAGCAAAACAACCCTTGGTGCATTTCTGTTTGGCAGTTTGGACAGGAAAGACTTCATGGAGTAGGTGGTGATCTGATGAGTATTCATCTTATGTTCAACATTAAATTAAGATTACATTTAACATTTTATTTGAGAGGGGATTGATAGATTGGAAAGGGCACTGTGATGGAGAACAAAGCAAAGTCTAACACTGGAAAGCACTCAAGACGTGATTGAACTTAGATGGACCAAAGGGTTATTTCCAAGTAGGAGAGTGCTTAAGGCTTCTGCAGAGTCCATGGGTTATGTGGAACAATCGTGGACATACGTTATTAACCAGCCTGGACTTGCCTTTTTCCATTTCTGCCCTCATACACAAGTGGAACAAAATGACCATGCCTCAGCAGCAAAGCTACATTTTTTCCAGTAGTCATGTTTGGATGTGAGAGTTGGACCATAAAGAAGGCTGGGTGCCAGAGAATGGATGCTTTCAAATTGTGGTGCTAGAGAAGACTCTTGGCCCCTTGGACTGCAAAGAGATCAAACCAGTCAACCCTAAAAGAAATCAGCCCTGAATATTCATTGGAGGGACTGATGCTGAGGCTGAAGCTGAAGCTCTAATGCTTTGGCCACCAGATGTGAAGAGCTGACTCATTGGAAAAAACCCTGATGCTGGGAAAAACTGAAGCCAAGAGGGAAAGAAATGGCAGAGGATGAGATGGGTAGATAACATCACTGACTCAATGGACATGAGTCTGAGCAGACTCCAGGAGATGGTGAAGGACAAGGAAGCTTGGCGTGCTGCAGTCCATAGGGTCACAAAGAGATGGCTACAACTTAGTGACTGAATAGCAGCCACTTCAAAGCCTCCACTGGAGCACATGCTTTTAGTGAGCACTCACGAAAGCACCAGTTCCCAGGAAACACATCACAAAGACACTGACTCGAAATTTAAAGCCTAAAATGTCAGCCAGATTGAATTAAGGCAGGAAAGGGAATGCTCACAGCTTCTCTAGGACATTCAGTGAGTGCTCAGTCATTACGTCATGGTTGACCCTTTGCAACCCCATGTAGCCCACTAGGCTTCTGTCCATGGGATTGTCCCAGCAAGAATACTGGAATGGGTTGTCCCTCCCTTCTCCAGGGGATCATTCCACCCCAGGGATCAAACCCAGGTCTCCCGCATTGCAAGCAGATTCTTTACCACTGAGAAGCCCATAGGACATTTAACACAAACTACAAACCATATTAGCTGTCTTCCAAGTTTAACTATCAATAACCTCAGATATGCTGATGACACCACCCTTATGGCAGAAAGTGAGGAGGAGCTAAAAAGCCTCTTGATGAAAGTGAAGGAGGAGAGCGAAAAAGTTGGCTTAAAGCTCAACATTCAGAAAACGAAGATCATGGCATCCGGTCCCATCACTTCATGGGAAATAGATGGGGAAACAGTGGAAACAGTGTCAGACTTTATTTTTTGGGGCTCCAAAATCACTGCAGATGGTGACTGCAGCCATGAAATTAAAAGACGCTTACTCCTTGGAAGAAAAGTTATGACCAACCTGGATAGTATATTCAAAAGCAGAGACATTACTTTGCCGACTAAGGTCCGCCTAGTCAAGGCTATGGTTTTTCCTGTGGTCATGTATGGATGTGAAAGTTGGACTGTGAAGAAAGCTGAGCGCCGAAGAATTGATGCTTTTGAACTGTGGTGTTGGAGAAGACTCTTGAGAGTCCCTTGGACTGCCAGGAGATCCAACCAGTCCATTCTGAAGGAGATCAGCCCTGGGATTTCTTTGGAAGGAATGATGCTAAAGCTGAAACTCTAGTACTTTGGCCACCTCATGCGAAGAGCTGACTCATTGGAAAAGATTCTGATGCTGGGAGGGATTGGGGGCGGGAGGAGAAGGGGACGACCGAGGATGAGATGGCTGGATGGCATCACGGACTCGATGGACGTGAGTCTGAGTGAACTCCGGGAGATGGTGATGGACAGGGAGTCCTGGCGTGCTGCGATTCATGGGGTCGCAAAGAGTCGGACACGACTGAGCGACTGAACTGAACTGAACTGAAAGTGGCTGGACTTAATTTGGTGGGAAATATGGAAATTACATGAGAGTTAGTACTGTCAGATTTGATTTTTATAGATCGAGCAGAGTAGTAATGCTATGAATGGATGGATTCATGGGTGTGATGTGGGTCTAGATGCAAAATAACAGGGGGCTACTACATTAAGAAGGAGATTATTACATATTGAACTGGGTCATACCATGGAGAGGTGTGGATAAAGGGAGAGATTTTAGAAACTGACAATATTTGACTAATTGGATATTGTGTAAACAATAGGGTTCCAGCATGTCAGCATAGATATTCTGGAACAATGTGTCTCATAATTCTCTTCCCTGAATAGTTTCAGGTTAGCATGAACTATGTGAAACATTTCATGTGAGATCTGAAAGGCAGACGGGAAACAGGAGTAATATTGTTTTCATGCTGGGAATACCAGCGGGGGTCCTTGGCACAGTTGCAGCTTGATACACTATTGCTGATATACTGGTTTGCCTTACTGGCTTGAGCAACTGCTGGGCTCAGAGCCCTTCCAATTCCCACTGGATCTCCTTCAGCTCTTCTGGAGCCAGAATAAGCTCCAGAAACAGAAGGAACAGCTATATATAAACTGTTGAAACATCTCCCACAATTCCTAGGGTCAAATGCTATTATAATTCATATTTTCTATCATTCCTAGCTGTTCTATTTTTCTGATCAAATCCTGACTGATACAGGCATAGTGAGTGATGGAGCAGAAAGAGCAGACACATTCACCAAGTTTCTGCTTGAAGTTATTCAGTGATAATGCAGAATGCATTGTCATAGAAGATATAGAGAAGGAATAAATCTGGAGTTAGTATATAAACAAAAGCAATCAACTTTGAAATGTTAGTTTGATTTGTATGAAACACCTATGTGGTGATACCTAGTTGATATAGTAGATAGTCAGTTAAATTAAGCTCAGAGGAGGGGTCAAAAATAGTGACAATACACTTAAGTTCTTATTATATTGGGCAGTGGTCCCGAACCTTTTTTCACACCAGGGTTCTGTGGAACACAATTTTTGTACGGAAATGGGTGGGGAGATGGTTCAGGCAGTAACGCAAGCAATAGGAAGTTTTGCTGGCTTGCCACTCACCTCCTGCTGTGTGGTCCGATCCTCCAGGTGGTTGGGGATCTCTGGTAAGGGGGAGAGTAAAAACATGATAATTTATGAAGTCATCTGGAGAAAGGAAATAAAAGGGAAAGTGGAGAGGGCACAGCAGAATTCTTGGGGAAACACCAATATTTAAGATATGAACTGGAGAGAAATAGACCAATAAGAAGATCAAGAATCAATGGTTAAAAAAGGTAAGAGAAGAATGGAGGAAGGAGTAGCCATTAGCTATAATGGAAGCTAACAATTGTTAAAGATTTAAGAAGGTCAGTATATCATTTGTAGCAAAGAGTTTCTTTGGATTTGTTAACATGAAGATGACTGGCAGTGTCCCTGGAATAGAAGGGGTATGAGTCAAATCACTATGAATTAAGCACTGAAGAATGAGTAAGTGAAGCAATGACTGAGAAGGGAGCAGAAAGCTTGATTAGTATCTGGAGGTAGATCTGAATCAAGGGAAGCCTCTCTTTAGGGAGGAGAGGGACATATAGCCCAAGAGGAATGATCTGTAGAAAGAAGACTGAAACTGCAGGAAGGGAGTTACATTTGATAAAGCAAACATCCTTGGTAACACAAGAGAACTCAAGTCAAGAGCCATAGGAAAGGGCTGATCTAAAGAGAAAAAAGATATTTGTAAAACTAGAGGGAAAATTATCATAACACTTGGAATTGCAGATTGTAAGTGGTGACAGGGATGGGAGGGAGGGTCTCTATTTTCTTGATCAGTACAAAGCTATCTCCTGAAGGTGAATGGAAAAGGGGCATGGTGGGACAAGAGAGAACTGAAGTTCTGAAATAGTCACTTGGGGAAGTGGGGAGATAAACCTGGTGTGGTGAGGAATTTGGGGTTTGGTGAGCCATCTAAGGAAATTATGTTAGTAAAGAAAAGCTGGGAGTGTTCTTGCTTTGTGAAGGCATTGACTCCAAAGAGCAAAGAAGGCTATATAGTGTCATTAGCGAAGTAGGCAGTCTAAAATCATGTCTACCTTGACAGAGAGTTTTGGATTGACATAGACACACTGCTATATTTTAAATGAATAACCAATAAGGATCTATTGTATAGCAAAGGGAACTCTGCTCAATACTCTGTAATAACTTAAATGGGAAAAGAATTTGAAAAATAACTGATACATGTCTAACTGAATCACTCTGCTGTACATCTGAAACTAACACAACTGTACTCCAATATAGTCAATTTTTTTAATTGAAAAATAAAATGATGCCCACCTCAATAGAAAGGGAGGCAATGACTCTGCTGTTAGGAGGTATTATTATTATTATTATTTTGGCCACACTGCATGGCTTGTGGGATCTTAGTTCCTTAATCCAGGGATGGAACCCATACCTCCTGCAGTGGGAGTGTTGAGTCCTAACCACTGGACCACTATGGGGTTCCTAGGAATAATTTTTAAAAGTGGTAATCATAAAAATGGGCCAAGAAACGGTTGTGAGGCAAATGGCAGGATAATAGATGTTTTTGCAGTAAAGCCTTGTGAAATGCAAAGCAAATTGTGGCATACTTTACTCGGCACTTAGAATTTTCTCCAGTGTGCTAGTGTATTCCTGTACAGTTTTGTAGAGCACAACTATAGCCATTTAATCCTTGAAATCACAGAAAATCCACAATGTGCCCGGTTTGGGTTAGGGACAGAGGATATAACAGTGACAGATGTGGACCCCCTTCCTTAGGAAGATGTAGGCTAGTGTGGAATACAAAAAGGGAATCAGAAGAAACAGAACATACAGGTACTTGTGGGTGCCTCACTTGGCTATGTCTGAATAAGTAGTTTAGACATTTATACCGATCTTCATCAGTCACATTCTCAAATTAACCTGTATCTCTGGCATCACAGTAAAACGAGGGAATGGAAGTCAATATAGAAGAAAAAAGCAAAATCAGCATTGTCATTTTCAGAAAATTTTGCATAAATCATGCAATCTAGGAGTTTACCTGTAGCCCTAGACACACTTCTAGAACATGTATTTCATGAACTTACAGTGTTACAGGAACACTGCTATGGCCAGTGACAGACAATGTTTGAAAAATCATCTTTTATTTAATATGGCAGCTTTCCTTGATCATGATTTTTGTTCCAGAATATAAAAAAATTCCAACCAATCCAAAATTAATAATTGTGTTTTCCTGTTGGAAACATTGACCCAAATGCCAGCACTGCTGAGCTGTAGCCCAGTCTCTTAAGAGCTAGTCAGTTAAATGGATTCTCAATTAAGATTCCCTCTGGGATTTATCACCACAGTCTAGTTAATTACTAAATAAGTTAGCATCCATCTAACACAGAGCCCATACATTAGATGTAGCAAGTTGCTAAATAGTTTACTCTAATTAGAAATCTTAGGAGAGGCCAGAACTGTCTTACAATGGCATGCTTTACTTAATGAATGGCATGTTACTTCAACCTGGAATATCTTTCTCCCTTTCTTCACCTGTCCTCCAAGATTCACCTCAGAATTTATATCCTTCAAAACACCTTGCCAGAAACTCCTCCCTGGCTAGGCTAAATCCTTCCATTACTTATTTCTATCTTTCCATATTACATAGAAATAATCTACCCATGTGAAATATTGTCACATCCAATTTTTCAAGGCTAAGGTTCTATATCTCTAGGAAAAATCATAGTCCTCGACTCTTAGTAGGTTTAGCACATATTTACTATACTATTGTATTCCATTGTATTTAGATAATCAATAGTGAACTGCAGTGAAAGCTTCCTTGCACCTAAATATCCTTATTCACATAGGAGACATTTTGCCATTCACTCAACAAATATTTATTCATCAACTACCACGTGCCAAGCATAAGTTGCTGAGAATTCACAGTGAGTTGGCAGATATGATTCCTGCCCTCTTGGAGTTCATAGTGTAAGATGCTAGGGGGCTAGATGCTTCTATATAATATAGCTATAAGAGTTACCGTATGGTCCTGCGAGCTCTTCTGTTACCTCTCCCATATAGTCTGTCTACCTCTATGTTAACTGAAAACCAGAGAACATCAAAGATCACTTAAAGTGGGATGACAAAATATTCTAGTTATAGTTGTGATTATGTGTTGTTTGCTTCACATAGGAAATAAATGTAAAGCAACTGGACACAAATTGGAAAATTCTAAAAGGCATGAGTCCTAACTCTTTTATACATTTTTGAACTGAGACCTGGGAATGAGATATAACTTGTCTAAGATCACAAGATGGGTTAGTGATGGAGCCAGAGAATATTCCAGTTCTAATTCTTTGTGATGCTTTTTTATTTTTGGAATGTTGCTTATGATCATATTTTCAGCTTTCTTTTGTAAGTATAACTACTATGAAAGAGAGTATTTTTCTACCAAGATGAAACATGAATATCTTAGAACTTTGTAATGTTCATTCAATAAATATATGTTGCTGCTGCTGCTGCTAAGTCACTTCAGTCATGTCCGACTCTGTGCGACCCCAGAGACGGCAGCCCACCAGGCTCCCCCGTCCCTAGGATTCTTCAGGCAAGAACACTGGAGTGGGTTGCCATTTCTTTCTCCAATTCATGAAAGAGAAAAGTGAAAGTGAAGTCGCTCAGTCATATCCGACTCTTAGCAACCCCATGGACTGCAGCCTACCAGGCTCCTCTGTCCGTGGGATTTTCCAGGCAAGAGGACTGGAGTGGGGTGCCATTGCCTTCTCCAAAATACATGTTGTTCTTGCCCAGGTTGTGCTTAGCATTTCCAAATTTCATGTTAAAATTCATGTACCAATGATTATAATTAACAGTATTTTAATTCCAAATGCTCTAAAGAATAATTTTTTAAACCCACAAAACTTAAATAATGAATTAATGTTTCAGTTCTACACCTTGAATTAAAATGAGACAAAAGAAGAAATTTTGAACAGTCTAGGTTTGAATTGTATGGGTTCACTTATATATGGATTTTTTTCCCACTAAGCATGGACTGGACTACACTATTGCATGATCCATGGTTGACTCAATCTGTGAATGCAGGAATCACATACCAGTGGCCAGCTATGAAGTTATACTCGAATGTTTTACTGCACAGAGTGGGCATCCACCCCTGTGTTGTTCACGTGTCTACTGTACTATAAAAATGTAAGTTCAGCCTCCAATGATGAACAAGTTAATAAACACAAGAGATAAAACATAAAGCTGAGAAATATCCTGAAACAAAATCTCATCAGTTTAGTCTTATATGAAACCTGAAGCTTTAGCTTCAAAGAGAATAACTTTTATTATAACTTTGGCTTCAAAGGGAACCTATTTTATGGCAAGCACTGAGATAAACACCTTATTATACCTCATTTAATCCTCACAATTTATTGCTGTATACTGTCACATAGTTTAGAGATACATAATGGCTCAAAGAAATTGCCTACCTTGTTAAGCTTACAGCTATCCAGAACCAGGATTCAAACCAGGTTTGCTTGTCTCTAAAGCCTACCTGCTCAATTTCAATCCTTTTGTTTCTCATTAGAGAGACTGACATTTTGGAAAGTGGTAATTTTTTTTTTAAGTTTTTATTTTATATTGAGGTATTGTTGTTTAACAGGACTTTTCAGGTGATGCTAGTGGTAAAGAACCCTCCTGCTAATTAATGCAGGAGTCCTGAGACCGGGTTTGATCCCTGGGTGGGGAAGATCCCCTGGAGAAGGTCAAGGCAACCCACTTCAGTATTCTTGCCTGGAAAATCCCATGGACAGAGGAGCCTGGTGGGCTACAGTCCATGNTGCTAGTGGTAAAGAACCCTCCTGCTAATTAATGCAGGAGTCCTGAGACCGGGTTTGATCCCTGGGTGGGGAAGATCCCCTGGAGAAGGTCAAGGCAACCCACTTCAGTATTCTTGCCTGGAAAATCCCATGGACAGAGGAGCCTGGTGGGCTACAGTCCATGGGGTTGCAGATTCAGACACAACTGAAGCAACTTAGCATGTATGCACACTTAACTGATTAACAATGCTGTGATAGTTTCCAGTGAACTGTGAAGGGACTCAGCCATACATATACATGTATCAAAATGGTAAGATTTGAATATGTCAAATTATCAAAATTATTTGTGTAGAAGAAATACATGGTACCCAAAATAATGAAAATAAAAATTTCACCTGGACAAACACACACACATATGTGAGTGTTCACATATATAATTTTGAATTCTGATAAACCCAAAATTTCCTGCAATAAGGAAATATTTTGCAACAGTAAAATTTATCAGGCAAAATGACTCCTATGTATCTTGGGCAGTTATTGAGAATAATAGCTTTATGAAATACAGTGACTTGGTATTAACAAAATTATAAATCATGTGATCATTTTATTTGGCAAATAGAGAATGTACTCATAATTGGTTGAGAGGTTAGAAATCAATTTATTTAAAATTAGGTAGAACTGATAATTTTCTAGAATGAAAGACAACCTCTTTTAAAGAATGACATTTCTAGATAGACAGTCTGTGTTCTGTGATTTTTAAAAGCATGGACTACTATATTTGGCTTTTATGTGAGACAGCAAAAGAGACACAGATATAAAGAATAGACTTTTGGACTCTGTGGGAGAAGGCGATGGTGCGATGATTTGAGAGAATAGCATTGAAACATGTATATTACTGTATGTGAAACAGATCACCAGTCCAAGTTCAATGCATGAAACAAGGCACTCAAAGGAGGTGCACTGGGACAACCCAGAGGGATGGGATGGGGAGGGAGGTGGGAGGGGGTTCAGGATGGGGAACAGAAGTACACCCATGGCTGACTCATGTCACTGTATGGCAAAAACCACTACANCAGATCACCAGTCCAAGTTCAATGCATGAAACAAGGCACTCAAAGCCGGTGGGATAGGGAGGGAGGTGGGAGGGGGGTTCGGGATGGGGACACACGTACACCCATGGCTGATTCATGTCCATGTATGGCAAACACCGCTACAATACTGTAAGGTAATTAGCCTCCAATTAAAATAAATTGATTTTTTTAAAGGTGGGGTAGAAAAATGTATAATATCCAGAGAAGAAGCAGAAATTATACCAATGGAAAACCTTAACAACATCAGGAACTTCCAGAGGAGGACATCACTGACATGATCTTCCCCTCAGAGCTCTAACGTTGTGATTTGCAAATCACAGCCTTAGACCAGCATTGGTAGAAGCTGGTGCAGTTTACTGAAAGTAGTCTGGGCAATGATGAGTGACATGAGCATACACAAAGAAAAGTGGCCAAGTAAAATTATTTCTTTTTCAATCTATGTCATCTATACACTGCTTAAAACTCTCATATAAATAGCTAGGAATAAGTTTTTCCTTAAAAATATTAAAAATTGAGTTATCATATGATCCAACGATCCTACTCCTGGGCATATATCCAGAAAAGAGGGAAACTATTTCAAAAAGATACATGCACGCCAATGTTCAACAGTCAGTTCAGTCGCTCAGTCATGTCCGACTCTTTGTGATCCCATGAACTGCAGCATGCCAGGCCTCCCAATGTTCATAGCAGCACAATTTACAATAGCCAAGACATGGAAGTTGCCTGAATGTTCACTGACAGATGAACGGATAAAGAAGATGTGGTAAATATACATAATGGAATATACTCAGCCATAAAAAAGAATGAAATGGTGCCATTCACAGCAATATGGACAGACCTGAAGATTATCATACTAAGTGAAGTCAGGGAAAAGTCAATATTTTAGGATATCACTTATATGAAGAATATTTTAAAAAAGTGGTACAAACGAATTTACAAAACAGCAGTAGCTCACAGACATAGAAAACAAACTATGGTTGCCAAATGAAAAGGGGGATGGATAAATTAGGAGTTTGGGATTAACATATACACACAGCTATAGAGAAAATAAATCAACAACAAAGACCTACTGTATAGCACAGGAAACTGTATTCATTATCTTGTAATAACCTATAATGGAAATTTATCTGAAAAAGCATATATATATGAATGAATCACTTTGCTGTACACCAGACCCTAACACAACATTGTAAATCAATTATACCTCTATTAAAAAAAAAAAAAGGTAGGAGTAGGATATCAAAACAGTGTGTAAACACAGATATTTACTCGCACCAGTTTGGATGTTCCAAAGACTATTTTTATCTGTTTTCCATAACTTAACTCATCTTTAACTGTAGCCACTATTAATCCTGGTAATTTTAGGACCAGAGTATAAGACCCAGAAGGAGGCAAGAATCTCACCAACAAAAGACCTTAGAACCGTGAAGCATTTCTGCAGTTAAGGTTTAAACAATCTCTTTTCTTGGTGAAGAGGGTAAATATTAAGTCAGTCCCAAGCACAAACTGTCTACCGTGATTACTCCCACTTCTATATAGGAGGTGAGGAGGAGGCACGACTACACATGCTGTTATGGAGGGGTCTGTTTCTGTTGTGTCTGGGCGTCTAGCTGTTTTGGTTTATCCTCTTTATCTCTGGCACTGGCTTTTTTTTTTAAACTATCATTTGAAGACAATGAAACTGACAATTCCTGGTATACTGACCTATGCCAGTAACATTGCCCAGACCTGCCTTTGCTTTGCTTTATAGGGTCTACATAGCTGCACCTGATCATCTCAGCCAGAGGATTCCAGATCCATCTTCTTTTCAGCTTTTCTGTACCTCCCTCATGATGCTTGGATTTTCCTCTTGGATATTCTAACTCCTCTTATAATCTATGAGCACTTTCTAATGCTAACTCAGTCCATGAATCTAAACAACTCTTTGACCTTACTGTCTATTATTATCTTATAGTATTGGATTAGTTGCAATATGGGATGAAGGGCTTTTCTGAAAGGTCGACAATCCCTTTCCCAGGATATGTCTCAGGGAAGCTGATCCCTTTCCCCAACCACTCCATAACCATCTTACCTGGGCCAAGGTCTTGTGTAGTAAGGAGCTGAATTACTTAATGTTTCTTCACTTCCTTTTATCATAAACATAAAATTTTTAAACATTACATCATAATAAAGATTATAAGACTATAACTACCAGATTTTATTAGCAATCACTTTTCTACCTCCTCCTTATCATTTGCACATGCTATACTTGTATTTCTTGCACATGAAATAGACAAGAAAAACAAATATAGCATCAGTCCCAAATAACTGATGCTTTTGAACTGTGATGTTGGAGAAGACTCTTGAGAGTCCCTTGGACTGCAAGGAGANCAATCACTTTTCTACCTCCTCCTTATCATTTGCACATGCTATACTTGTATTTCTTGCACATGAAATAGACAAGAAAAACAAATATAGCATCAGTCCCAAATAACTGATGCTTTTGAACTGTGATGTTGGAGAAGACTCTTGAGAGTCCCTTGGACTGCAAGGAGATCAAACTAGTTCATTCTAAAGGAAACCAGTCCTGAATGTTCATTGGGAGGACTGATGCTGAAGCTCCAATATTTGGCCACCTGATACTAAGAGCCGACTTATTAGAAAAGACCCTGATGCTGGGAAAGAATGAAGACAGGAGAAAGTGATGACAGAAGATGAGATGGTTGGATGGCATCACTGAGTCAATGAATGTGAGTTTGAACAAGCTCTGGGAGATGGTGAAGGACAGGGAGGCCTGTCATGCTGCAGTCCATGGGGTTGCAAACAGTCGGACATGACTGAGTGACTGAAAAACAGCGATAGATAGTATACAAACTATTTTATATCAAATATTACATTTAAAATAATACTTATACTTCATAAAATATACATGATATCTGAACATCCACTTATAAGAGGGACATTATAAGGGAAAAAAAAAACTAGAGAATAAAGGTCAAAAAGTATGCAGGGAGAGTGAATAAAAATTTTCAGTATTATAAAATGAGAATATTTGATGCTATCCCACTCTGTTTAATGAGCTATATTGATGGAATTTTACCTATACTGTCTTAGCATGAGAAAACATCCCACCTACCAATATGTTATTTTTTCCCTCTGTTGGCCATATTGTGCTTTTTATTAGGTTACATCTGTATGACACATTCAGGATAAATCTGAGAATAAAAGACAAAAGAATTTAATGTGGCTATTAAGTTTCAAGAGCTTGCTGAAACTGAAAAGATAAACAGTATATTCACAACATCTAGAATAGCTACATATTTCATGTACCAACAACTGTCTCTCACAAATCAGTTTACGTGTGAAGGGTAGCTGCAAAGCTAAATTATAAAGCTAAACAGAACTCCAAATGCCCCATTGATCATCAAATTAACACCAGATTCAATTTCCCCCAAAAGTTGTAATTCATTTTAATACACTTAATTTCTGTCTTTTATCCATTATCAATTACTTCCAGTAAACCTGCCTTCACAAATGAGGAAGGCTGTGCCTTAATTCTACTAAGTAGCAGCAGAAAAATACACACATTATATGTGTCTACAAACTAAAGCAGAGATTTTGATTGTGATTGTGAGACAAATCCAGATACACTACAAAACAGAACAAATTAAAAGCTCATGGGCTTCCCTGGTAACTCAGCTGGTAAAGAATCTGCCTGCAATGCAGGAGACCCTCGTTCGATTCCTGGGTTGGTAAGTTTCCCTGCAGAAATGATAGACTACCCACTCCAGTATTCTTGGGCTTCCCTGGTGGCTCAGTTGATAAAGAATCCACCTGCAATGCAGGAGACCTGGGTCCAATCCCTGGGTTGGGAAGGTCCCCTGGAGGAGGGCATGGCAACCCACTCCAGTATTCTTGCCTGGAGAATCCCCATGGACAAAGGAGTCTGGTGGGTTACAGTTCATGGGGTTACAAAGAGTTGGACACAACTGAGTGACTAAGCATAGCACAACAAAGCTCCTCATAACTGAGTAGACATAGTTTTTCATTCTTCTATGACCTTGGAAAATATCTGCAAAGTGTATACATTATCTTGCAAAGGGGAACAATATCATCTATGGGTTGAGGAAGAAGAGAACTGATGTCATGAGATACTGGTTTGGCTATATCAGCAGTTAGCTTTTGGACACAACCTGGATGCAGCTTATTTTGATAAATAGCATGGTAAGGATGTGAACTAAATACTATTATGGACATCTGTTTCTTCAAGGGTATT
Source organism: Oreotragus oreotragus (assembly GCA_006410675.1). NCBI lineage: Eukaryota > Metazoa > Chordata > Mammalia > Artiodactyla > Bovidae > Oreotragus > Oreotragus oreotragus. The sequence goes on from SJYX01004938.1 coordinate 80,102, forward strand.
CTAAAATGCCACCTTTAAGAAATGAGTGTTAGGTTGTAGTGTTTGAAAAGCAGATACTTTTTTTTTTTAATGTATACTTTGAGCAAATACAGCAGTTCAGGCAAGACAGTAGACTCAGCTAATATGAAATATCTTGCTACCAAAACTTAGAAATAAAGGGGATAAAATATAATTTTAAAAGAGATGAATAGCTGACCTCAAAAGGAAAAAATGGGGGTAGGATGGGGAAGTCATTAATTGCTAGAAAAGAAGAGGAATTGAAAATGTATTTAATGCATGAGCTGAAACGGTCGTTTTCCTGGGCACAGGGCCTGCTTATTAATGCCTCTGTGGGGTCAGGAGAGGCTTTGGGTCCAGCTAGGCGAGTAGTTGAAATTTCATTCTAATATGATTGAAAAGCCAGGTAATATAGGATTTTAGAGAAAGGTTTGTTCCAAAGGTTACCATATATATCCAGTGACTTTTGTGTACAAAGAATTCAGAGAGGAAATGACATGAAACTGACCTTTGTCAGATTAAACAAGACATCTATAAGAAAGTAAAGAGAACAAGACATTCCTAGGAAAGGAAAATTCTACCTATACACAAAGAAACATCAATCAATTGCCCAAAGGGAAACTTAAGACAGAGACTCTCTAAGGCACTGATGGTTCTGACATTCTGGGGAAGGATGTCATAATACTGAAATTGTGAGTCTATGAAAACTGTGAGGCTTCTGCCATTTTTTCTATTCCACCAAATTAAACAATTAAACAGTTCCTTATCATTTCAAACAAATAGAACATTTCCATGCAGAGGATTAAATTTTTTTTTTTTTTTTGCTTTCCCAAAGTGCTTTTGCTTGTGTTTTCTATGTGCCATAGTGAACTTCTGTTATGCAGATGACACCAGCCTTATGGCAGAAAGTGAAGAAGAATTAAAGAGCCTCTTGATGAAAGTGAAAGAGGAGAATGAAAAGGTTGGCTTAAAGCTCAACATTCAGAAAACAAAGATCATGGCATCTGGTCCCATCACTTCATGGCAAATAGATGGAGAAAAAGTGGAAACAGTGGCAGACTTTATTTTTGTGGGGGTCCAAAATCACTGCAGATAGTGACTGCAGCCATGAAATAACAAGACACTTACTCCTTGGAAGAAAAGTTATGACCAACCTAGACAGCATATTAAAAAGCAGAGACATTACTTTGCCAACAAAGGTCACTCTATTCAAAGCTATGGTTTTTCCAGTCATGTATGGATGTCAGAGTTGGACTATAAAGAAAGCTGAGTGCCGAAGAACTGATGCTTTTGAACTGTGGTGTTGGAGAAGAATCTTGAGAGTCCCTTGGACTGCAAGGAGATCCAACCAGTCCATCCTAAAGGAGATCAGTCCTGAATATTCATTGGAAGGACTGATGTTGAAGCTGAAACTCCAGTACTTTGGCCACCTGATGCAAAGAACTGACTCATTTGAAAGCACTCTGATGCTGGGAAAGATTGAAGGTGAGAGGAGAAGGGGACGACAGAGGATGAGATAGGTGGATGGCATCACCAACTCAATGGACATGAGTTTGAGTGGACTCCAGGAGTTGGTGATGGACAGGGAGGCCTGGTGTGTTACAGTCCATGGAGTCTTAAAGAGTTGGACACAACTGAGCGACTGATACTAAGCTTCACATCTAACACAACTTTTCATCCTCATGTGAGCCCTGTGATGAAATACCTTATCCAGTCTTAAAACTATAGCTCTACTCACAGTGGTCTGATATTATTTTCAGCTCCCTGCTGATATCTGATGGATATTTCAGTTTTAGGACATAACTATTTCTCCCTGATACCTGATGAAATAGGTTATTGATGTCTTATTAAGAACGAAATAATAGAGTTTTATCTCTATCAGCTGTATCAGCTGAGACATGTCCCCCATGAATAGTGTGACCTTACAAGAAGGCAAAACAAACATCTATTCAAAATCTCCTCAGAGCCATGTGTGTCATCATCAAACTCTACATCTGGAGGGAACATTATGCAGAAGAAATGTAATGGATTAGTGTTTTGGCCAAGTGTAAATAAATATTACTAGCCTGAAGTCATTAAAAATATTAATAATTCAAACTTGGTATTCTTATCCCAGTCTTCACATTCAAGACCTCCATACATAACAATCACAATTACACTTTAACAAATGTGTCCAGGTATTCACGAAAAGAAGGCTATTTTTTCATCAACAGACTGTCTACTACAAGTTAAAATTGACATCCACTATGGTATCCGGTCCCATCACTTCATGGGAAATAGATGGGGGAACAGTGGAAACAGTGTCAGACTTTCTTTTGGGGGCTCCAAAATCACTGCAGATGGTGACTGCAGCCATGAAATTAAAAGACGCTTACTCCTTGGAAGAAAAGTTATGACCAACCTGGATAGTATATTCAAAAGCAGAGACATTACTTTGCCGACTAAGGTCTTCCTAGTCAAGGCTATGGTTTTTCCTGTGGTCATGTATGGATGTGAAAGTTGGACTGTGAAGAAAGCTGAGCGCCGAAGAATCGATGCTTTCGAACTGTGGTGTTAGAGAAGACTCTTGAGAGGCCCTTGGACTGCAAGGAGATCCAACCAGTCCCTTCTGAAGGAGATCAACCCTGGGATTTCTTTGGAAGGAATGATGCTAAAGCTGAAACTTCAGTACTTTGGCCACCTCATGTGAAGAGTTGACTCATTGGAAAAGACTCTGATGCTGGGAGGGATTGGGGGCAGGAGGAGAAGGGGACGACCGAGGATGAGATGGCTGGATGGCATTGACTCGATGGACGTGAGTCTGAGTGATGGTGATGGACAGGGAGGCCTGGCGTGCTGTGATTCACGGGGTCGCAAAGAGTCGGACATGACTGAGCGACTGAACAGAACTGATGGTATTTTTCTCCTATTCTAGTTTCAGTTACTTCTTCTACTTCACTGATCACATTTCTTTCTAATAGGAATAGGCACAACTAACACATGTTGAGAACTGTCAAGTAAATGTTGTTGTTGTTTAGTTCCTAAGTTGTGCCTGACCCTTTTGTGACCCCATGGATTGTAGCCTGCCAGGCTCCTCTGTCCATGGGATTTCCCAGTCAAGAATAGTGGAGTGAGTTGCAGTTTCCTTCTCCAGGGAATCTTCCTGACCCAGGGATTGAACTCATGTCTCCTGCACTGCAGGTAGATTCTTTACCACTGGGCCACCTGCAAGGCCAAATAAATATTCATATTCTATTTTCAGGTGAAATACTTCAGTTTCATGGCCACAGCCACTGATTCATTAAGGAAAATATTGAGTTTTGAAAGGCTTTCTCACTTCAAATAGCACTACAAAACACAAGTTTTGGAAGTCATAACAATGTAAACATTAATTGCTGCTTCACCATTACCTTATGCAGAAATAGAGAAAAAAGAGAAATAAAATTATAGTGTATATAAAGTACACAATATGATAATTTAATGTACTATACTTTACGAAAGGAGTTCCTCCATCAAGTTAATTAATACATCCATCATCTCATACATTTACTTTTTTTTTGTTACTACTGTCTTAGCAAACTCCAATTATATAACATAGTATTAGTAATTATAGTCACCATCTTATACATTAGATCCTCAGAAGTTATTCATATGACAACTATAATTTGTATACTTTTACCAGTCTTCCCTTATTTCCTCTACCTCCATTCCACTCTGTTTCTGTGACTTTGACCTTTTCCTTCGCGATTCCACATATAAGTGATACTATCCCTGGTAGCTCAGCTGGTAAAGAATCTGCCTGCAATGCAGGAGACCGCAGTTTGAATCCGGGGTTGGAAAGATCCCCTGGAGAAGGGATAGGCTACCCACTCCAGTATTCTTGGGCTTTTCTGGTGGCTCAGCTGGTAAAGAATGCCTGCCATGTGGGAGACCTAGGTTCGATCCCAAGGTTGGAAAGATTCCCTAGAGAAGGGAAAGTGTACCCACTCCAGTATTCTGGCCTGGAGAATTCTATGGACAGAGGAACCTGGCAGGCTATAGCCCATTGGGTTGCAAAGTGCTGGACATGACCGAGCAATTTTCACTTCTTTTTATGCAATATTAGTCTTTCTCTGCCTGCCTTATTTCACTTAGCAAAATGCCCTCCAGTTTCATTAATGTTGTCACAAATGACAGGATTTCTGTCTTTCCTGTTTTCTTCATCTATTCATTGACTGAGGACCACTCAAGTGGTTTTCATATCTAGTGCTAAGTCGTTTCAGTCGTGTCTAACTCTTTGTGACCCCACGGACTCTGTCCATGGCATTCTCCAGACGAGAACACTGGAGTGGGTTGCCATTCCCTTCTCCAGTTCATCTTCCTGATTCAGGGATCAAACCTGCTTCTCTTACGTCTCCTGCATTGACAAACAGGTTCTTTACCACTACCGCTGCTGCTGTGAATAATGCTGCCGTGAACATGAACGGAAGTATCTCTTTGATAGCTTGTTTTCATTTCTACTGGGTATATACCCAGAAGTAGAATTTCATATGATAGTTCTAATTTTAATTTTTTGAGGACTCTCCATACTGTTTTCCATAGTGACTGCACCAATTTACATTCTCATCAACAGTGTACAAGGGCTTCCTTTTATCTACACCCTCACCATTTGTTCTCGTTTTTTAGATAAACATACTAATAGGTAGGATATCTCACTGTGGTTTTGATTTATATCTCCTTGATGATTAGTGATGTTGAGTACCTTTTCATGTATCTATTTCTTTAGACATTCGTATGTCTATTTAGGTCTTTTGTCCATTTAAAAATTGGGTCATTTTGCTTTTGGCTATTGAGTTATGAGTCTGCTGTATATTTTAGATATTAAGCCCCTTTCAAATATATGGTGTGCAAACATACTCTTCCACTCCATAAACTGCCTTTTTATTTTGCTGATGGTTTCCTTTGCTGTGCAGAATATTTTAGTTTGATATAGTTCCACTTTTTAAATTTTGCTTTTGTTGCCTTTGCTTTCAGTGTCAAGTCCAAGACTGGTGTCAAGGAACTTGCCCCATATGTTTCCTTCTAGGAGTTTTATAGTTTCAGCTGTTGTGCCTAAATCATTAATCTATTTAATCCAGTTGATCTGATTTTTTTGTACAGTGTAAGACAGGGGTCCAGTTTCATTCTTTAGCATGTGAGTATCCAGTTTTCCCAAAACCATTTATTGAAGAGGCTATTCTTCCCCTTTGTAGAATCCTTGGCTCTCTAGTCAAATATTAGTTGAACTTATATACATTGCTTCATTTGTGGGATCTCTGTTCTGTCCCACTTGTCTATATGTCTGTCTTTATGCAAATATTTTGTTGTTTGATTACTATAACTTTGTAGTATATTTTGAAATTAAGTACTGTGATACCTCAAGGTAATAGTTAATAGAAGGTTAAGCAATCTTATCATACAAGAATAGAAAGAGTAAACCTCTATCAAGTGTTTTCTATGTGCCAGCCACTATATAAAGCTCTATTTACATGTGCCATGACTTTTCATCTTTTCAAGAACTCTGGGATATAGAATAAATTTTATTCGTGTTTTAGAAATGAATAACCCTCATTTCAGCTAAAAAATTGTAGGAGGTAAATTCAAATACAATTCTGTCTGATAATCAGACTTTATGCTTTTAGCCACTTTAATTAATATAAAATTGTAGCAGGTTTAGCACTAAGCATGATTTGAAAGTGTAATTTCTGTCCAGCATTAATTTTCATTCTCTCTTCTCTAGATTATTTATAAAGCCTTATTCTAATGGCTATATTTAGATCATTTTGTGATCCATTTTCCAGTTTATACTCTATGCTAATTTATGGCATCCAGCACAGGGACTGCTTTATATAAGTCTCAAAATAGAGTTAATTAATTCAGACTGAGAACCTTTTCTAATTATTATTCCAGTTTTTATGCATCTTTGGAGATGATAAAAAGAATTGTTTATTCAGCACCTGCCATTTGGTGGTGCTATGTTAGTTAAGATAACTAACATAACATGGGCTTTCCTAGTGGCTCAGATGGTAAAGAACCTGCCTGCAGTGTTGGAGACCTGAGTTCAGTTCCTGGGTTGGGACGATCCCCTGGAGGAGGGCATGGCGACCCAATCCAGTATTCTTGCCTGGAGCATCCCCATGGACAGAGGAGCCTGGTGTGCTACAGTCCATGGGGTCACAAAGGGTTGGACACGACTGAGTGACTAAGCACAGCACAATCCAATACAACATATCTTCATAAAGATATGAAGAGAATATATAGCCACTGCCCTCATAGTTTCATTTTATAACTGCTTGTCCATTGTGATAGCCAGTAGTCACATGTGGCTACTGAACACTTGAAAAGTATCTAGTCCAAACTGAGACGTGATATAAGTATAAAATACATCCTGAATGTCAAATATTTAGTCTGGAAAAATGCAAAACATCTTAATATTTTATTATATTAACTACAAACTTAAAATATTTAATTAATATTAATTGATTAAATAAAACTATTATTAAGGTTTGGGTTCCCCAGTGGATCAGCAATGAAGAATCCACCCACAATGCAGGAGATGCAGGTTTGAACCTTTGGTCAGTTGAAAAGATCCCCTGGAGAAGGAAATGGCAACCCAATCCAGTATTCTTGCCTGGGAAATCCCATGGACAGAGGAGCCTGGTGGCCTACAGTTCATGGGGTCACAAAAGAGTCAGACACAACTTACTGACTAAAAACAACAACAATTTTTATCATTAAAATTAATTGTACTTATTTCCTGTTTGCTTTTTTTGACAAGACTAACAGAAAATGTAAAATTTCATAAATCACTTACATTATGTTTCTGTTACACAATCCTATTCTAGAGGACAGGAAGAGCATGTTAATGGGCAATTGCAGTAAAGTTTTAAATTTCTATGATACAGGTATGCAAGGGTTATATGGAACCACAAAAAAGTGTTTCCAAATCAGAAAAGAGAGTTATTTAATACTCCCCATAGAAGGTGACATTTGCTTGCTTATCTTCTTGCTTTCTCTCTAATTTACATTTGTCCCTAATTCATTTATACCAGAGTTAATGGAGGCTGTGATTTCTTTGTACAGTATGAAACATTTGGAGTGTTCATGATTGCATTCACTAGCCACAAAAATAGCAGGGCTTTTGATAAACCTCATGGTCTTAATAGGGAAAAACAAAGTCTAGATGAAGAACATCTTGAAGTGTACTCCCAAATTATTTCGCCTTCTCTATAATTTTTGACCACTTCTTGTATCTCATTATCAAATGTTTCCCATCATTTTTTTTTCAAAAGTCTTTCTATTTAAGTATAAATATATACATAAAATTGAACAAATCATGCGACTACAGTTGATAAATTCTCCCAAAGGAAATGTACTCTTATACCGGCACTCATATCAAGAAACAGAAAGCACCCAGTGTCTTAGAAGCTTCCATGTACCCCCTGGTCCCTACACCACCCAAAGTCAACAGCCATGTTGACAATACCAGAGATTAGTTTTGCCTGTTTTATACTCTGTATCTATGAAATCATGCAATATGTATAACACCCTTGTGTTAACAACACTCCAGCATTAGTTACATCCCACTTCTGTCTAAAAAAAAAGTGAACAATGAATAAATAATCACCACATGTATAAAAGAGAACAATATGAAAAAGAAAGAATGAGCAAACAAAGATCCTAAAAAAAGGAGGGGGGGAATTCAAGGGAAAAAATAACAAAAAAGATTTACCTGTTTATTAGTTTCAATCAATATACATCTGGGGATACAGATAAATACATATAAGACTAAAATAATTGAAATTCTAAATATTACATACAGAGATATTTGAGAGAAATTATAAAACAAGAAAAATAGTATAAAATTGGGATAGTCATAAAAAAGAAAAGCTTCTAAAAGACTGAAGCAAAATTACAGAAATGAGAAATTTAATAGGGAAACTAGAAAACACATTTAAGAAAATATCCCAGCATGAAACAAAAAGATAAAGTGATAGTTTATATTAGGTAAAAGATCTAGTATCCCATTAGTAGGATTCCTATAAGAAGAGAACAGGAAAAACTGAGATGAGGAGGTGGCTGGAGCCATATTCCACAGTTGCCAAGACTTGGTAAACTTGGAAGGAAGAGCCATGGGGATAGGCTAGAAGTATGAGTAACACTATTTCAAGCCTTCCAGTCCTCTAAGGTGAGATAAGGTTGGTAACTTTCCACAAGCCAGCGGAGATCACAGAAAGTCTGGCTATCTGTTCTGCATGTTTCACATGGACTGCTGCCCTGGGTGTGATGTGAGGGCAACACTTGTCTATGCTACACAGCAAATCATAGGCATTCTCTATGCTGCGAGATCTCATTTCAGCTCTGGTACAAGCTGGAAGTGACTCTTCTGCTAAAAGTGTTTGAAACCATCCTCTTATCACAACAACGTACAACAAAATGGGCTGCTACACCACCAAAGACCAGTGGCGAGGGCTCCACCCACAATGCAGGAGATGCAGGTTTGAACCTTTGGTCAGTTGAAAAGATCCCCTGGAGAAGGAAATGGCAACCCAATCCAGTATTCTTGCCTGGGAAATCCCATGGACAGAGGAGCCTGGTGGCCTACAGTTCATGGGGTCACAAAAGAGTCAGACACAACTTACTGACTAAAAACAACAACAATTTTTATCATTAAAATTAATTGTACTTATTTCCTGTTTGCTTTTTTTGACAAGACTAACAGAAAATGTAAAATTTCATAAATCACTTACATTATGTTTCTGTTACACAATCCTATTCTAGAGGACAGGAAGAGCATGTTAATGGGCAATTGCAGTAAAGTTTTAAATTTCTATGATACAGGTATGCAAGGGTTATATGGAACCACAAAAAAGTGTTTCCAAATCAGAAAAGAGAGTTATTTAATACTCCCCATAGAAGGTGACATTTGCTTGCTTATCTTCTTGCTTTCTCTCTAATTTACATTTGTCCCTAATTCATTTATACCAGAGTTAATGGAGGCTGTGATTTCTTTGTACAGTATGAAACATTTGGAGTGTTCATGATTGCATTCACTAGCCACAAAAATAGCAGGGCTTTTGATAAACCTCATGGTCTTAATAGGGAAAAACAAAGTCTAGATGAAGAACATCTTGAAGTGTACTCCCAAATTATTTCGCCTTCTCTATAATTTTTGACCACTTCTTGTATCTCATTATCAAATGTTTCCCATCATTTTTTTTTCAAAAGTCTTTCTATTTAAGTATAAATATATACATAAAATTGAACAAATCATGCGACTACAGTTGATAAATTCTCCCAAAGGAAATGTACTCTTATACCGGCACTCATATCAAGAAACAGAAAGCACCCAGTGTCTTAGAAGCTTCCATGTACCCCCTGGTCCCTACACCACCCAAAGTCAACAGCCATGTTGACAATACCAGAGATTAGTTTTGCCTGTTTTATACTCTGTATCTATGAAATCATGCAATATGTATAACACCCTTGTGTTAACAACACTCCAGCATTAGTTACATCCCACTTCTGTCTAAAAAAAAAGTGAACAATGAATAAATAATCACCACATGTATAAAAGAGAACAATATGAAAAAGAAAGAATGAGCAAACAAAGATCCTAAAAAAAGGGGGGGGGGAATTCAAGGGAAAAAATAACAAAAAAGATTTACCTGTTTATTAGTTTCAATCAATATACATCTGGGGATACAGATAAATACATATAAGACTAAAATAATTGAAATTCTAAATATTACATACAGAGATATTTGAGAGAAATTATAAAACAAGAAAAATAGTATAAAATTGGGATAGTCATAAAAAAGAAAAGCTTCTAAAAGACTGAAGCAAAATTACAGAAATGAGAAATTTAATAGGGAAACTAGAAAACACATTTAAGAAAATATCCCAGCATGAAACAAAAAGATAAAGTGATAGTTTATATTAGGTAAAAGATCTAGTATCCCATTAGTAGGATTCCTATAAGAAGAGAACAGGAAAAACTGAGATGAGGAGGTGGCTGGAGCCATATTCCACAGTTGCCAAGACTTGGTAAACTTGGAAGGAAGAGCCATGGGGATAGGCTAGAAGTATGAGTAACACTATTTCAAGCCTTCCAGTCCTCTAAGGTGAGATAAGGTTGGTAACTTTCCACAAGCCAGCGGAGATCACAGAAAGTCTGGCTATCTGTTCTGCATGTTTCACATGGACTGCTGCCCTGGGTGTGATGTGAGGGCAACACTTGTCTATGCTACACAGCAAATCATAGGCATTCTCTATGCTGCGAGATCTCATTTCAGCTCTGGTACAAGCTGGAAGTGACTCTTCTGCTAAAAGTGTTTGAAACCATCCTCTTATCACAACAACGTACAACAAAATGGGCTGCTACACCACCAAAGACCAGTGGCGAGGGCGAGGGCTGATGGTTTCTACGGAACAACCTGGAGGAAAGGCATTCTTTTTCAGACTCAGATAAGTGGTCAGAATGAAGCAACAACAAACCAAATTAAAACATACTACTCTAAACAAACACATAGGAAAAGCACTAAGAACTCATTTGGCTTCCCAAGTGGTGCAGTGGTAAAGAATCTGCCGGCCAATGCAGGAGATACAGGAGATGCAGGTTCGATCCCTGGCTCAGGAATATACCCTGAAGGAAGAAATGGCAACCCACTCCAGTATTCTTGCTTGATAAATCCTATGAACAGAGGAGCCTGGTGGGCTACAATCTGTGGGGCTGCAGAGTCAGATACCACTGAGCAACTAAGCACACACACAGAAACAATGCAGATGATATTGGAGAAAATAAATTACTCATAACTCATACAATGTATTAAAACACTATACAAAACAAATAATGAGTGAAAGAGCTTCCTTTATTTTGCATTCATATCAACTACATTGATAATTGTTATTTTAGATCAGTTTATGTTTTACTTTTATGTTGGAGTTTCGATTATATCTTCTTGTGAACAACGTTTGTATTATTCTTCTTGCAGTTAGAATATGTAAAAATGAGGACTTTTAAATAACTTTAAAAGTTTAGCCTGGCTTTCCTGTTTTGGTAATTTGCAATAGAGAACGAACAATGTTCACCGTATCTAATAACTGTACAGTTGGTTCAGAAGTTCTCTCTGCTTGACTACCTATCAACTTTTTAGAGTTAACCCTAAATTTAAATTTCCTTCTATCTGCATCTATCACAAGATTCATTTTTGGAAAATTAAATAACTGGAAAAAGTAAATATAAAAATCATTTTATTAATGGCCAACATTATTAAATAATATTACTCTTGCTTGAAATATTTTTTTTTTAATCCAAATACTCTCTGTATGCTGTAATCCAGTAATGGCATTCTTAAGAAGTCTCACATTACTTAAAAATCACGTGAAGAAAGCAATTGTTTCAGTGAAAGAAAGGTTAGGACTAGAGGGTTTCAAGGTCACAATTCCCAGTAGTTGCAAAGTAATACAGGTAAGCAATGCAAATTTTACTTCCTAATTTTTCAATGCTATAGCTGATTCATGTTAGGAAAACTTGCAGGAGAAGTGTCTATATTTAAATAAGCATCTAGGCACTCTTCCTCCTCATTTTCTTGGGCTCCATTCCTTTGACAGACGGCTAAGGAGGCCTGATCTGTCCTGCCCTTTACAAAGAACAAAATATACTCATTATGCTGGCAACGTTCTAGGTATTAACTGCATATAAAACTTTTCACTTTCTTGTCTCTATGAACTGAAACAGAACTAATAATAATAATAATAAAACAGTGGACAGTAAGACAGAAGAAAAATAGTAAGAACAGTGGAGCTCTTGGCTTGAACTTTATTTCAGTCCATATTAGAATCTGTTTGTTTAGTTTGTTTGATAGATTGATAGAGCCAGTCCACCAAGAGTCTATTTGCTTGGGGAAGAATTAGCTACTAGGGGACTGGTTTCCATTAGAATGTATAACATTTATCATATTCATGTGATATAATATGATTCCAGTAAAAATAAATGAAAATGACAAATATCAATATAGATAAATGTTAAAAATACAAAGTTAAACATTAATTTGGGTTCCTGGACCTAATTCTGCTTACACCACCAAGCAATGCTGGTGAACCAGCTGGGTGTCCTACAATTTTAATTCAATTCTGACAGCCTCTATCTGCAGATAGCATCAGATTCCACAGTTTGAAGGCTCAGTCCCACAAGATTGCCCTCTGCTTCAGATGCCAGATTATTACATGTACTTCTGACTGACTGGCTATAAATCAGAGGTTCCCATGACCCTTTCCTTGGGTTGGATGAAATTACTAGAGCAGCTTATAGAACTCAAGAAACCAATTTACTCACTAGCTTACCAATTTATTACAAAGGATATCAAGGATATGACTCAACAACTAGATAAAGAGATACACAGGGCAAGGTATATGGGAAGGGACACAGACCTGCATGCTCTCTCCAAGCATGCTGTCCTTCCAACATTTCCACAAGTTCTCCAGGCTCACTGAACCCTGTCCTTTGGGTTTTTATGAAGGCTTCATTGCCTAGGCATGACTGATTAAATCATTGACCCTAGCAATTGATAAAACTCCAGCCTCAGTCCCCTCCCCAGAAATTAGGAGGAAGGGACTGAAAGTTCCAACCCTTTAATCATGTGGTTTGTTCCCCTGGCAACCAGCCCAGGTGGGATCCAAAAGTCGCCTTATTAACATAACAAAAGACACCTTTGTTGTTCCCAGCACCTAGCAAATTCTGAGGGTTTCAGTTCTGTGTCAGAACTGAGACAAAAACCAAACATATTTCTTGGTGTAAACTGAAGAGCCTAAGCCACTCTATCTTGTAAAAGAGCTCCATTTTGCAAAGGTACTGGACAAACAGACTTAGACTTTGGATATTGCCTAAACTTGCCCCACTGTGCACAAGCCAATCAGCCCTTAGGTTAAACCTCCTGACTTTAAGTTCAAGAATTTGTGATTTACCTTGGAAGTAATGATTTACCTTTGTGATTTACCTTGGAAGTAATGATTTACCTTTGTGATTTACCTTGGAAGTAATGATTTACCGTGGAAGTAAAAAAACCAATCAGAAATCCACACACAACCCTATAGAAGAGGGTAACCAATCAGTAGTCCTTCAGCCTGAACACCCCCTTTGTAACCCTTTCACCTGAATATTCCCTATATAAGCAGTGTAACCCAAAACTTGGGGTTCCTCTCCTTAGCTGCTGTGTCAGTAATGGTGGGAGCTCCAGCTCGAGCTTGGTAATAAAAACTCTCTTGCTTTTGCATCAAATACCGGCTCCCTGGTGGTCATTGGGAGATCTCGCAACTTGGGCATAACAAAATCACAATATCACAAACATAAAAGAGCATGTTGAAAAACAACAAAAGTATGATGCATGGCACTTGTTTAAAATTTTATTTTATTATTATTATTTTTTTTTTTTACTTTATTTTACTTTACAGTACTGTATTGGATTTGGCATACATTGACGTGAATCTGCCACGGGTGTACATGAACTCCCAAACACGAACCCCCTCCCACCTCCCACCCCACATCATCCCTCCAGATCATTCCCCATGCTCCAGCCCCAAGCATCCTGCATCCTGCATCAAACATAGACTGGCAATTCATTTCTTACATGACGGTATACATATTTCAATGCTATTCTCCCAAATCATCCCACCCTCTCCCTCTCCCTCTCCCTCAGAGTCCAAAAGTCCGCTCTACACATCTGTGTCTCTTTTGCTGTCTTGCATACAGGGTCCTCATTACCATCTTTCTAAATTCCATATATATGTGTTAGTATACTGTATTGGTGTTTTTCTTTCTGGCTTACTTCACTCTGTATAATCGGTTCCAGTTTCATCCATCTTATTAGAACTGATTCAAATGTATTCTTTTTAATGGCTGAGTAATACTCCATTGTGTATATGTACCACAGCTTTCTTATCCATTCATCNAATTCCATATATATGTGTTAGTATACTGTATTGGTGTTTTTCTTTCTGGCTTACTTCACTCTGTATAATCGGTTCCAGTTTCATCCATCTTATTAGAACTGATTCAAATGTATTCTTTTTAATGGCTGAGTAATACTCCATTGTGTATATGTACCACAGCTTTCTTATCCATTCATCTGCTGATGGACATCTAGGTTGTTTCCATGTCCTGGCTATTATAAACAGTGCTGTGATGAACATTGGGGTACATGTGTCTCTTTCTATTCTGGTTTAAAATTTTAAAATGCAAATGATTAATATGGTTTATGGATTTTTCTAAACAATAATATTACAAGATCAGGGCCTAAAAAGATACACATTCACTTCCAGAGAGTGGTTTTCTCTGAGCACAAATGCAAGATTGGATAAGAAGACATCAGATGTATCTATAATTATCCCATCGAGTAAATAAATAAATGAAGTTGGGGAAAAATAGAAGTTTTTTGTAAAATCACAGATTTAAAGCAGAATTTTCCCTCAATGAGTCCTAATAATACTCATTAGGCAGGCCTCTAAAAAATCCTGCAAAGCACAAAATTCCTATAAGAACCAATTAAGGTCATTTGGCTGCTTGGCACACTAGTTTAAAGGTCTAAAGTTAAAGCAAACATATTACAATTAAAACCCAACATATGAGAACCAAATTGTTCTTCACTCTTCTCAACAACCTCAAAACATGCAAAATACTCATCGCTAATAAGATCTAAAATTGAGGGGCAATTTAATATTATTGCAGAAGTGGATTAGATAAAATGTACCTTGAGTTGTTTGTGAATTTTAATATAATTTAGGAATGAAAGAACTTTAGAAAGGATCTAGTCCCCTGGTGATTCCTGTCACTTAGGGATCAGAAATGTGGTAATGGGGACGGGGCGGAAAAGAAGTGATTTTCCAATTACCTATGAAAATTCAGAATTTCTACTTGTTTTGAATTTGTCTGAAATCATACTAATTCTGTGTGGTAACACTGATTAACTTATGCTGATTAGAAGTGTTGATTTTCTGATCTATTTGTATTTGAGTAACAAACTTCAAGAAAACGAATAATTCTATAATAAAAAACAGTGCATTTGGCAATAACACTTTTTAAAAACATTAATTTGCAAAAATAATAGAATATGTTCTTGGTGATAAAAAGATTGGGGGGAAAATGAATATAGTTTAGCAAATTTTTAGAAACTGAAGATGCAAAGTTTTAATTGCTCAGGTCCCCTAGCTGGGGATGAGGAAACCTAGTCTTCTGGTCTGGGTCATTCTGCATGCCAATTTATTATTGTCTTTGTTGAAAGAGAAGATGAGACAGGAATTTCCCAGGCTGACATGAATACCAGATAAGTGACTGACTGAAAATGTAGTATTTCCCAAAAGAAACAAATAGTAGAAATATGGTTACTCTATCAACTGTGAAAGGTATTAAAAATTCACGGGAAATAAAACTGAAAGGGAAGTAACATTTACTGAGCACCTACTATGTTTGTGTGCATGGGCACCTCTGTTACTTTATTTACCTTAACTCTCTGTATTATTACAATAGGAATTTTCACAAGTGAGAAAAATGAGATTCATCAAGGTGAAGTAGTTTGCTTAACTGTAAAGTGGGAGACGCTGAGCCAGCACAGGAAGTATTACGATCCCTGCAGCAACTTCATGGAGTTCTTAGACTCCTGTTTTTTAAGTATAGACAAAAAGATACAGAGGAACATTAAGGGAGGAATACAAAGGGATTAGCTCATGGGCTAGGGGTGTTGTGGGTGTATCTCAAGGGAAACAGCCTAAGGGAGAACAGCTGACTACTAGGTGATTAGTAACTAAAGTTTGTGAACAAAACTGGGATTCTGACTGGAAAAGATCACTGTTAGGACTCAAAGTCCTGAGAGAGACCTCAGCCTAAGGGTAAGAATGGAAGTAGAATACACCAGCAAGTAGAATCTTAGTTTACCACAGATAGTTGAGTAAACTTATATATCAGCCATTTGCCTAAAATACAGTGTGTATGCTTAATTCTTTGCCAACAAAGGTCCATATGGTCAAGGCTATGATTTTTCCAGTAGTGATGTATGGATGTGAGAGTGAAGAAGGCTGAGCGTCAAAAAATTGATGCTTTTGAACTGTGGTGTTGGAGAAGACTCTTGAGAGTCCCTTGGACTGCAAGGAGATCCACCCAGTCCATTCTAAAGATCAGCCCTGGGATTTCTTTGGAAGGAATGATGCTAAAGCTGAAACTCCAGTACTTTGGCCACCTCATGAGAAGAGTTGACTCATTGGAAAAGACTCTGATGCTGGGAGGGATTACGGGCAGGAGGAGACAGAGGATGACACGGCTGGATGGCATCACCAACTCGATGAATGTGAGTTTGAGTGAACTCTGGGAGTTGGTGATGGACAGGGAGGCCTGGCATGCTGCGATTCATGGGGTCGAAAAGAGTTGGACATGACTGAGGGACTGAACTGAACTGAAGGTTAATTCACTCCATGTTATAAGATTAGCTGTGAACTTGTGGAATGGAAGAACCATATTCAAGTCTGCTGTGTCTAACAGCAACATCGGACAATATCCATGTTGGTTTCCAATTTGTATTTTAACAAATTACACAAATTTAGTTGCCCAAAACAATATAAATTAATTTGCTTAGATTTCTGGAGGTCAAAATCAGTTTCAGTGGGCTAAAATTAAGGTATTAGTGAGGATTTATTCTTTCTAGAGACTCCAATGGAGAATCTGGTTCCTCACCTTTTCTAGAGATGTGCTCTAGTTCCTGGCATGCCCATTCCTCCACCATTAAAGTTAGCAGCACAGTATCTTCATATTTCTCTTGAACTCTGATCACTTGCCTCCCTTTTTCATTTACAAAGATGCTTTTGACTACATTGGATCCACCTGGAACCACCTGGAGAAGGAAATGGCAATCCACTCCAGTATTCTTGCCTGGAAAATTCCATGGACAGAGGAACCTCACAGGCTACAGTCCATGGCATTGCAAAGAGTCAGACGTGACTGAAGCAATTTAACATGTACCAGCTGGATAATACAGGCTAATCTCCCCATTTCAAAATCCTTAACTAAATCTCATCTGCAAACTCCATTTTGCCATGAAAGGTGACACATTCATAGGTTCTGGAGATTAGAAATGGACATAGCATTGTTCTGCCTAGCACAGTGATAATCAGTAACTTCTTTTTATTGGAAAGACATTTCCAGAGAGTACTCAATCCTGAAAATTTTCTCCTTACATCCCAAAGAAGATAGCTCATATAAAACACCTACACTGCAGAGAACAGAAAACAAGCAGCTACTTCTCAGCGACAGGTAGTTTATACACTTCACAATGTGAGGAAAGTGACATCTTTTAATTTCCAGAAAGGAAAGCATATGTGCTATATAGTGTAAGGTCGGACCCCGGGGGCCATGATGAGCCGCCCCTCCTCGTCCCCCTCCGGCGGGGGATGTCCCTAACGGAGGGGGCTCCCAGACCTCGGGACCAAGGACAGCACACTTCGCCGCTAAAGCTGCCCCGCCCCAGCCGCATAGAAAGACCTATCAGCCCGCGACGCAGCGAANTCCCCCTCCGGCGGGGGATGTCCCTAACGGAGGGGGCTCCCAGACCTCGGGACCAAGGACAGCACACTTCGCCGCTAAAGCTGCCCCGCCCCAGCCGCATAGAAAGACCTATCAGCCCGCGACGCAGCGAACCGGCAACCTCTCCAAACCCCCATCCACTAACCCAGCCATCCCTCGCAGCGTGCATATACAAACAAACTTCTAACACAGTCTGGCGGCGGACTTCCTCGACCTGCCCCATTGGGTCCGGGAACCCCACCCGGGAGTGCTTCTCATTAAAGCCTGTTAGATATTTGTGTGTGTGTGTGTGTGTCCTGGTCGCCTTTTACCTAACATATAGTAAATGAAAACCAGAGTGATCTCCATGAACCGTTCAGTAACTCATCCTCTATCCCTTCCTCCAGATTTGATCTCAGTCTCCTTCTGTCCTCTATTATAACCTGATCATTTCACTATCTCACTTTTTATCTATGTGCCTCCCACACTAGACCAGGAAATCCTCAAGAAAAGCAAAGAGTGATATCCCCACTCATGTGTCCCACTGCCTTGCACAGTATTTGACCTGCATTATGAACCGAGAGGCAAACAACAGAATGGGAAAGACTAGAGATCTCTTCAAGAAAATTAGAGATACCAAGGGAACATTTCATTTGAAGATGGGCACAATAAAGGACAGAAACAGTAGCAAACTAACAGAAGCAGAAGACATTAAAAGAAGCGGCAAGAATACACAGAAGAACTACATATAAAAAAGATTTTAATGTCCCAGATAACCATGATGGTGTGAGCATTCACCTAGAGCCAGACGTTCTGGAGTGTGAAGTCAAGTAGGCCTTAGGAAGCACCACTATGAACAAAGCTAGTGGAGGTGATGGAATGCTATTTCAAATCCCAAAAGATGCTGCTAAAGTGCTGCACTCAGTATGCCAGAAAATTTGGAAAACTCAGCAGTGGCCATAGGACTGGAAAAGGTCAGTTTTCCTTCCAATCCCAAAGAAAAGCAATGCCAAAGAATGTTCAAAATACCACATATTGCATTCATCTCACATGCTAGCAAAGTAATGCTCAAAATCTTTCAAGCTAGGCTTCAACAGTACATGAACCAAGATCTTCCAGAAGTTCAAGCTGGATTTAGAAAAGGTAGAGGAACCAGAGATCAAATTGCCAACATCTGTTGGATAATAGAAAAAGCAAAAGAATTCCAGAAAAAACATCTATTTTTGCTTCATTGACTATGTGAAAGCCTTTGACTGTGTGGATCACCACAAACTGTGGAAATTCTTAAAGAGATGTGAATACCAGACCATCTGACCTGCCTCCTGAGAAACCTGTATGCAGGTCAAGAAGCAACAGTCTGTTAATTAGTCAGACAATGGACTGGTTCCAAATTGGGAAAGGAGTACGTCAAGGCTGTATATCGTCACCCTGCTTTTTTAACTTATATGCAGGGTACATCATGCAAAATGCCAGATTGGATGAAGAAGAAGCTGGAATCAAGATTGTTGGCAGAAATATCAATAACCTCAGATACGTAGATGACACCACCCTTATGGCAGAAAGTGAAGGATAACTAAAGAGCCTCTTGATGAAAGTGAAAGAGGAGAGTGAAAAAGCTGGCTTAAAACTCAACATTCAAAAAACTAAGATCAAGGCATCCAGTCCCATCACCTCATGGCAAATAGACTGGGAAACAATGGAAACAGTGACAGACTATTTTTGGGGGCTCCAAAATCACTGCAGATGGTGACTACAGCCGTTGAAATTAAAAGACACTTGCTCCTTGGAAGAAAAGCTATGACAAACCTAGATAGCATAATAAAAAGCAGAGACATTACTTTGTCAACAAAGGTCCGTCTAGTCAAGGCTACAGTTTTTCCAGTAGTCATGTAAGGATGTGAGAGTTGGACTATAAAGAAGGCTGAGCACTGAAGAACTAATGCTTTTGAACTGTGGAGTTGGAGAAGACTCTTGAGAGTCCCTTGGACTGCAAGGAGATCAAACCAGTCAATCCTAAAGGAAATCAGTCCTGAATATTAATTGGAAGGACTGATGCTGAAGCTGAAGCTCCAATACTTTGACCACCTGATACAAAGAACTGACTCATCAGAAAAGATCCTGATGTTGGGAAAGATTGAAGGCAGGAGGAGAAGGGGATGACAGAGGATGAGATGGCTGGATGGCATCACCGACTCAATGGACATGAGTTTGACCAAGTTCCGGGAGATGGTGATAGACAGGGAAGCCTGGCATTCTGTAGTCCATAGGGTCGCAAAGAGTTGTACATGACTGAGAGACTAAACAATAACAAGGGACTCAGTACATAAATTTGAATTAGCCTGTGTTTGTCCACTTAGTGATTTTTCCATCAAAACAAATTCCTTAAACAATAGTGTTTTCCTACTCTATGTTAGATATTTTATACCCACAAAGGCATTACAGTAGGGATCTCCATGAATGGAGTTCAGAGAAATCCATGAGATTCCTAAACATATGCACAAAATACTACGTATACATGAGAGGGCAAAATAGACTTTTCAGCAATGCTGTCTGTGAGCAGAGCAGTCAGATCATCTCTTGCTCCACTGTTGGGAAGAGTTCACGTGTTTAGACATTTTTGATAGAGTGAAGGTTCAACTTCATATGGAGCAGAATAAAAGATGGTAACAGTTTATTTTTGAGAAGCAATTGGACTTCTTAACCATGTCTCTCTCAAATAGCCTCAGTTACTTTTTTCATAATGAAAAGTCTAATTGCTTCGGGTTCCAGTTTCCATTTTCAAGCTGGTCTGGGGCATTGGTGTCTGTCTCCATTAGCCTTTTGCTGCAAGTTATTTGTATGCTGCTTTCAGTGCCAACTGCATTACCAAATGTCGATGGCCAGTATCTTGGCCTGTGGTAGTTTGATGCTTTCAATGTTAGAACTGCCAAGCTGTTAATTAGTTTAATGTAAGGACTACACATCAACTTTTTTATTTTCATTTTGATCTGCCAGCATTATTTTCTTTTTAAGTAGATGTCTGCTAAAGTGTTTTCAGAGGTGCTTGTTTTCATAAAATAATCATTCTGGATTAGTGAATTTTGAACAGCTGCTTCAAGTAGAGCTGATCAAGTCCATTACTCGAAGCATGAACCAAAACATTATTGGTGCACAGAGAATTGATGGGAAAATCCACTTTTGCCATGCTCTGACAATAGCATGCAAATCAAGATGGTGCTCTGGGACAAAGGCAATGTCACTATTCATAGAACTTTAATATCTAAAGTTTTCTTGATTAGCAGAGAGCAGATATACCTACTAAGAATCAAGTCTAATAGAGAAAAGGAAGATTAGCTTTTTAAGACTTCACTGCAAACATGGATTTTTCGTTAGTTCTCCTCTGTCTATGCCAAAACGTTTGTATTGTTACGGAGTAAGTTTCACTCTGACAACCCTGTCATAGGGGAATTAGGATTTCTAACTCATATTCCAGCTTTCATCACTCATTTTAACTGTAGATTTTAGGATTCCAGATTGAGTTTGTGGAGTTGGCAGTCAGGCAAATAATCATTAAAACTGAAAATGGCATGGCCCTGACAGTAGAGTCTTTGAGCTCATTTGAAGCTTGAAGAGGGCTGGAGCTGCCTCTCGGCATGAGTGATAGCTTCTATCCTGAGTGAGGTAGTCTATGCTGCATAATGCCAAGGACTGGTAGATGATGCGTATTGTATATTATAATCCTCATTAAAGATAATGATGAAGATGCTGATAACAATGATAAAACTGTTGTTGACAAAGAAAAATAGAGTCATGCCTGATTCTTAGATTTAATTATTGTTAGATTATCCTGGCAGAGAGCATGGCATAGTGAAATGAGTTGGGACCTAGAGGATGTCAGGAGACTTAAGTTCTAGACCTGCTTCTCACATTTTTCATTTCTATGGCATTTAGAATGTCAAGTAATTTCTCTGGGTGTCAGTTTCCTCAATCATAAAATGGGGATAGGAATGGGTATTAACTATGAGTTAATAAGGTGATAGAAATGCTCTAAAACTGCATCATGATGATAGATGTGAAACTTGGTGCCTTTACTAAAAGTTACTGGATTATACACTTAAAATGGATGAATATTATGATATGAAAATATTTCACTGTTTGTTAAAAAGACAAAAATGTTCATTTATTCTTTCAACAAATGAATGAATGACATATCCTGTTTTCAAAGAGCTCACAATCATAAGTAGAAGATAAATAAATTTGCAATTATTCTTTCAGCATAATATAATCAGTCCTTGTAACATTTACTCTATCAGTCACGATTCAAGCACTTTATACACATCAACCCTTAATTTGTCTTGACTATTATCACTTCCATTAAACTGATGAGGAATATGTGCTACTGATTACTGAAAGTCATACATTTAGTAAGCTGGGAAGCTGAGATTCAAATCTATGGATTTTGGCTCCAGAGTTTATTACTGTTAATCAGTACTCCCAGGAGCTTCTCAATAACATGAGACAACCTCAAATAGTCAGGGAAGAACTTAAGAGAGACATGAAACATATATTGAAGAATCGAGTAAGAGTTTGCCAACAAAGACATGGAGGAAATGCCAATCTAATCTGAGGAAACAGAATATATTAAAGCATGAATGCTTGCAATCATAAGATGCCAAGCTCTCTTTCAGCTCTAACCACCTAAAATTCTGGAAATAGATCAGGGTGATATAAGTAGAACTAATCAAGGAAAGAGTTTTAAAATTTGAATAAAAATAGTGAAAATGTCCAAAAAATTTTATTCCTTTGTGAAGTTTCTTTTTTTCCATAGCTATATAGCCTACTGCAGATGCACCCCCACCCCCCAAAAAAAAGAGAGAGAGAGGAAATTACTTGTTTTATGCAGCCTAATATTGGCATTTTCGAAGGAGCAATTTTTCCTACTTGAGTTACCTGGTGTAGAGAGAATGGGAAACACAAACAGTTCCTGTTTGTAAAAGTACTGGGGGGAATCCAGGCTCAGACACCTGAGACTCCTCAGGCCAGTGTGAAATCACTATATTTGTTTCAACATCAGCCAGAGAGAAAGGAGGGGATGAGAAGGACATGAAGATATCAAGTGTATGAGGCAAATCCAGCCTAGTTCAGGGAGGACTACTTATTGAGGTGGCCTCATTTGCAGACATATGGCCTTACAGCAAACTTTACCAAGATAATGAGTTATATAAGCAACCTGCTGTAGTTCAGATTTTCTGATGTTTCATATAACTTTCCTCTTTTGGAAAGTATCTTTTTCTCATTCACTATTATTTTAATATCATCTCTTCATTTATTAATTCACCAATTTTGTTCCTATTTCAGAATTGCTTGCTTTCATCTTTATTTTACATCTGTTTACATATTTTTGATTGCTTTTTATGATTTCTTATATCAAAATCTTAGTTTATTTACTTTTTTCTGATTTGTCAATTCAAATTTGTAAGATTTGTTTTTAAGCATTATTTTGGCTACAGCTTTTTATTTTTTTAGCAGACTTTTAAAATAATTTTACTTATTTATTTACTTATTTATTTGTGTCTGTGTGGGTCAAGCTTTCTCTAGTTGAGGCGAGTGGGAACTACTTTCTAGTTATTGTGTGTGGGTTTTTCATTGCAGTGGCCTCTCTCGTTGCAGAGCATGAACTTAGGGCTTAGTTGCCCTGCGGCATGTGTGATCTTCCTGGACTAGGGATGAAACCAGTGTCTCCTGCACTGGCAGGTGAATTCTTGACCACTGAGTGATCAAAGAAACCCTTAAGTTTTAATATATGGTTTGTGACTAGTTTTATGAGTAATATCAACTTAGTGAGATATATACATGAAAAATTTTTAATTTTTGGTTTTAGTCATGATTAGCTGATTCTCCCATTCCCATCCTTTGTTGACAAACTGGACAGAATTCATGCCACTTTTCATTATTAATATGTGGCCTAGTCATATGTTTATTAGGCAATTCTAGTTAAAATTTGCTGGTAAGAAGAATAAAATACATCGTCAAATAACCACTGTGCAAAAGTGACAGGAAATGTCAACATAAAGAAGAGAATCTTTTATAAGCCAAATGCATGCAAAATGATTGAAAAAAAATAGTACTAAGTATGTTTTAGCTTACTGTATGAACCTGATGGGTGTATCCACAAAAGAGAATATTTTTGAGGAAAAAAATGCAGAATAATTTAAAATAAAAAGGTGTTTATTATCTTCACATTAGATTCAGAAACGAGGAAGAATTCCAACTCTTAGAACTGATGGAACTCTGGGACCTGGAGTCCACCGACACTAAAGATTTGCTTTCCCTCTTGACTCTGTGACTGTGTGCCGTTTGCACCGTTAGCAAAGCCTGAGAAATCTGTGACTTTGGGAAGGAAGTACATTCCTTGGAAATGGAGAGGGAAACTCAGCTCTGGGCAGAAATAGCACTGACTGGTCTCAGCGGAACAAACAGAACTTAGCCAAAGAGAATAGAAAATATGTCTGTAATGAAGCAAATAATTGAATGGATATGGCTGGGGAATTGGAGGAAAGAGGACTTACGGGTCTGAACTCTGCCTCTCTGACTTCTCTATTCC
>SJYX01004942.1:9487-20436 GCA_006410675.1 Oreotragus oreotragus
TGGGGGCAGGAGGAGAAGGGGACGACAGAGGATGAGATGGCTGGATGGCATCATGGACTCAATGGACGTGAGTCTGAGTGAACTCCAAGAGATGGTGATGGATGCCATCACCAGGGAGGCCTGGGGTGCTGCGATTCATGGCGTCGCAAAGAGTTGGACATGACTGAGCGACTGAACTGAAACTTTATGTGCTGGGGGTGGGGGATTTAGGTTTACACCATCAATTGTACTATTCTTACACGATGTTGCCACTTTGGGCTTTGCATGTATAAAATATGACTTTTTTACTGCCTTAACTGATGATTATGAGAATAATTATTATGATAATAATGATAGCAGCTGACTATTCATAAGCATCTTCTACGTGTCAAACATTGAGCTAAGCGCTTTATATACAGTGCTATTAAAGTCTTACAACAACCAGATTCATTGGCACTGTAAGTTCATAAATGAGTTATACAAAGAGGTTAAATAACCTGTCTAGGTTCACAGAGCTGGAAAGTAAGCTACCTGGCAATGAAAGTACAACTTTTTTGCTAAATGTGATACAGTGACAATACTCTACTGCCACTATAGTTTGAGATGGACCATAAGCAGAACACTTGACTTAACTAGCTTACTACATGAAGACAATTTAGCACAACAAAACAAGCTTCCGTAACAGGAGACAGCTCGTATTGACCACAGTTTTGTTTGAACTCAGGTCTGTCAAACCATAAGGCCCAGTGATAAAGTGATATTTTCAGAATAACATAAGTAAAATGAAAAAGACAGCCAGATATTTTCTGAGGAAAGAATATGTCAGATAAAAGGAACAGCAATTTTAACAGCCCTAGTTAGAAGTATGCTTGATGCATCCTAAAAATAGGAAGGAAGCCAGTGTGACTGAGGCTGAGTAACCAAGAACAGCATGAGATGAGTTTAGAGATGTGCTGACATAAAGGTCCTGTCAGTTTTGTAGAATGTATAAGCAGGATGGGAAGTCCAGCTGCTGTAACAACAGCCACATCTTAAGTGGCTTGAATAAAACAATAGTGTATTTGTCTTTCCTTTGAAAGTCTAAATTTAAACCCTGGAGAAACAGAATGCTAGTTCCACAATGCAGGGTTACTGGATAATCTCATCTTGTTGCTTTGTATTCTTAAACACAGTGCTTTCAAAAATGCATCAAAGATGGGTATTTCATCATCCTGCCAGATGTCCCTACTGCAGCTGGTTAGTAAGACAGAAGGTAGAAAGTGAAAGCAGATGTCTTTTACTTTGAAAGCATGGTGAAGAGGTTGAACACAGCGCTTTTATTAGTGTTGTTCCCACCAGAGCCAAATCACATCATCAAAATGAAAGCCAAGAGAGCTGGGAAATGTACTTTTAACTGCATGTTCATGCCACCAGCGAAAATTTCTATTAGTTAGAAGAAATAGGGGACAAACTATCCTCTCTCCACTGAATTACCCTTTGTTCTTTGTGAAAAATTAGCTAACTGTATTTGAACGGATCTAATTCTGGCCTCTATTCTGTTTCATTGATCTAAGTGCATATCCCTTGACCACTATCATCCTAGTGGTTTTGATGGTTATAGCTTTATGGTTAGTACTGACGTCAGGTATTGCCAATTGTCTACTTTTGTTCTTCTTCAATACTGTATTGGTCATTCCAGGTCTTCTGCCTCTCTGCATAAACTTTAAAATCACTGTGTCAATATCCATAAAATAGCTTACCAGGATTTTGATGTGGATCATATCGAATCTATCAGAGACCAACTCAGATGATAAAAATCATCAGCCCTGTATACAGCTGTTCGCTTACTTGGGGTAAGGTCTGTTGTGAGTCATCTTTCTTCTTCTATGTTAATCACAGGGTTTGTTTCTCTCCTTATGCTAATTGTCTTCCACCGCACATCTACATTCAGTCTAATTCATTTTATCTCTGTGAGTGTTTTCCTAAGTTTCTCTTTCAAACATTTTAATTAATGAATTACATATTTATTTTTAACTTCAATTTGACTCATATCTAAAAATCTTCTGCATTCCTTTCTGTGGCTTTTATTCTGCATTTCTGATTAGGGATATGCAAAGGTAAAGTATGCTTTAGAGCAGTAAATAAAACACCTTAGAATAAACGTGAAATAACTGATTATTACACACCCAAATAAATAATATTTGTCTTCTCCTCTGATTGTTAATTTGGGAATTTAGTTGAAGGAGGCTATTTCTGTAAATTTAAAACATAGTGGAAAGAGACTAAAATAAATGCTGAAAATAGTTTATTCCAGCATTTCCAAAACTTCTCGTCTCAAACTATTCCTGTGAGATATCTACTTCTACTCTGTGTAAGTTGTTTGGAATATACCTGCATATATTTCTTCTTGCTTTTATTTTCGAAATAATTTTTACATTTTTCTATTAATAATTTAAATTGATAAAGAGAGAAATGTGACCATTAATCCCATCATAATATCTACCTTACTGGGATGAAAGGAAACTGCCTTAGCTTTTCATTCCTTAAACTAAGTATCACAGAAAACTTAGAAAAGAACAACTGGTAACATTTGCTTACATTTTATAATTACTGAAATGGCAGGATCATCTGTATTATTATCAGTGTCAATTTCTTGTTGCTAGACCCAGAGAGCCTAATTCACAAAGACCATATTCTATTAAAAAAAAGAAGAAGATGCCGAGATGAGCCAAGAGAAAACCCCAAGATGGTTTTCTATATTCATGAGTATTAAGGGATACATATAGGTGTATATATATATGTATAATTATAGATTCTTATGCATATATAATGCTGTATAGTACCACTATATATGAAAATAACATAATGTTAATGTTATTATATTAACTGATGTTGAAGCTGAAACTCCAATACTTTGGCCACCTGAGGTGAAGAACTGACTCATTGGAAAAGACCCTGATGCTGGGAAAGATTGAAGGCAGGAGGAAAAGGGGACGACAGAGGATGAGATGGTTGAATGGCATCACCGACTTGATGGACATGAGTTTGAGCAAGCTGTGGGAGTTGGTGATGGACAGGAAAACCTGGCGTGCTGCAGTCGCAAAGAGTCAGACACAACTGAGTGACTGAACTAAAGTGGCTGAATGCTATTACATTGATGAAGTGATAGCTTTGAATGTTCAGGTAGCTCATTTTGGGTTTACATATGCATTTTCTATGTGTGAATATGTGTGCGTCTGCATATTTATAGATTTATAATTAAACTGTCTACGTTAATTAAATTTTTGCTTAGTGCTATATTTTACATAACACCATCACTCACTTAGAAACCAATTAGTTTCTGTGTCATTCAATGTGTTTTTTTCCCCAAGAGAAAGAACATTCTAATTTGAGTTTGAGACATGAAAATGGGCAGAGTGGTAAAATATAGATATATCATTATTGTATTTAATGGTCAAAATATTTGATAGAAAAGCATTTTAGACATATAAGAACTTAAAATCAATAAAATGGTTTTCTGCATGGAAGACGTCAGGGAGAGACTGTTTCCAAAAATGCTCAAAAAGTATTGCATTGAAAGTTGACATATGTAGCACTGTAATAAAATCTTGCAAAATATCTATTCATAAACCTTGTTAAGTTTTATTTTTGAAAATAAGTTATTCAATATACAGCTGAGAGAACTGTAGATCTTTCAAGTATGAGGACAGATTATATTCAGAAGTAACATATAATTTTATGTCCCAGAAAGCTAAAACCTCTTATAACAGGTTGTGTTTTGTATTAGACTTAACCAATAAGTCAGGTCTATTTGTTTATTCAGAACTACAGAACTGTCCTGAATAGGCAACTGAGTACACTGTGTCATTCTAAATTTAGGTGAAGTTAAGTGAAATGAAATGAAGGCACTCGGTCGTCTCCAACTCTTTGCAATCCTGTGGGCTGTACCTACCAGGCTCCTCCATACACGGGATTCTTTAGGCAAGAATACTGGAGTGGGTTGCCATTTCCTTTCCCAGGGA
Organism: Oreotragus oreotragus; assembly: GCA_006410675.1. Lineage (NCBI taxonomy): Eukaryota > Metazoa > Chordata > Mammalia > Artiodactyla > Bovidae > Oreotragus > Oreotragus oreotragus. Next base: position 13,468 of record SJYX01004942.1, read on the forward strand.
ATCTTCCCAACCCAAGGATCGAACCTGGGTCTCTCGCATTGCAGGCAGACGCTTTACTCTCTGAGCCACCAGGGAAGCCCCAGTACTCAGGTGGAAAGAATAAGCTTATCATATTGTATGACTGAGCTGATACATGCTATTTTGTCATTTTTTGGATATCATATATAAGCAACACGTTGATTAGAGTTTCTTATTGATTTGAAGGCTAGTTCAGTTCAGATGTTCAGTCATGTTCGACTCTTTGTGATCCCATGGATTGAAGCATGCCAGGCCTCCCTGTGCATCACCAACTCCCGGATTTCACTCAAACTCATGCCCATGGAGTCAATGATGCCATCCAACCATCTCAGCCTCTGTTGTCCCCTTCTCCTCCCACCTTCAATCTTTCCCAGTATCAGGGTCTTCTCAAATGAATCAGTTCTTCACATCAGGTGGCCAAATATTGGAGTTTCAGCTTCAGCTATTTGAAGAATATACACAAATGAAATGGAGACAAACCACTGACAGCTGAGAAAGCTCACCTAGAGGAACTTTTGATGAAAAACTAGATTAAATCTCACATTGATGACCCAATTAAGAAGGACTTCACCCTAAAAAAGAAAGTAGAGTGGAAATTCTGGAAAGATGGTGGAGTAGGAAGCATGAGATAACTCTCTCTTTACCAAGACAAAAAAAAATTTCAATAGCACCATATGTCTGTTTTATTTCAGGACTCTTGAATCTACTGAAAGCTTTCAACTTCTGGGGAAACAATTGTATGCTAAAATGTGGTTAATTTCAGCCAGTTTCAGGTCTTAATCAATTTCGGCTCTTAGAAAAGTAGTAGCGACCCACCCCTCGTCCCTATGGCATGCAGCTTTGTACAGGTTCCTAAGGCGGCTTGCACACAGCTTGCAGGAGCTTCTGTTGCTAAATCATGTCCGACTCTTTGTGACCCACTGGCCTGTAGCCCACTAGGCTCCTTTGTCCATGGGATTTCCTAGGCAAGAATACTGGAGAGGGTTGTCATTTCCATCTCCAGAGGATCTTCCCAACCAACGGATCCAATCAGCATCTCCTGCATTTCAGGCAAATTCTTCACTACTGAGCCATCAGGGAAGCTTCTGTGGGAGGTAGACAGGGACAAAAAAATACCATCCTCTAATTGTGAGGATCTGTACTGATATCGTACTGTTGCTTCTGATCACAGAGGTGTAGTTCAGATGTGTATAAGAGACAGCTGTACATTTGGNTTCCTAGGCAAGAATACTGGAGAGGGTTGTCATTTCCATCTCCAGAGGATCTTCCCAACCAACGGATCCAATCAGCATCTCCTGCATTTCAGGCAAATTCTTCACTACTGAGCCATCAGGGAAGCTTCTGTGGGAGGTAGACAGGGACAAAAAAATACCATCCTCTAATTGTGAGGATCTGTACTGATATCGTACTGTTGCTTCTGATCACAGAGGTGTAGTTCCTCAAAAAATTAAAAATAAAATTACCATATAATCCAGAAATTCACTTTTGGGTATAGTCAGTCGATGGTGGATTAAAAATATTCTGGAAAAAAAAAAAAAAAAAAACCTTCCAGAAAGTTCCAAAACCAAAATTTGAATTTGCCACATACTGGCAATTATTTACATAACAGTTACATTTTATTCCATCTTGCACATAACCTAGAGATAATTTAAAGTATCCAGGAGGATGTGGATAGGTTAAACGCAAATACTATGTCATTTTATATAAGGAACTTAAACTTCTGAGGATTTTGGTATCTACAAGGGGCCTTGGAACATGCATATACACCAAATAAATTAAAGCAAGGTCTCAAAGGAGATACTTATTTGTAAATCATGTTCATAGCAGCATTATCCACAAAAGCTAAAGTGTGGAAGCAATCCAAGTATCCCTCAACTGATGACTGGATAAGAAAAATTGGTATATACATACAATCCCTGTAGAAGGAAATGGCAACCCGCTCCAGTATTCTTGCCAGGAAAAGCTCACAGACAGCAGAGCCTGGCAGGCTACAGTTCATGGGGTCACAGAGAGTAGGACATGACTGAGCGCTGAGCACATACAACGGAATGCTGTACTGTGCTGCGTTTAGTCACTCAGTTGAGTACGACTCTTTGCTACCACATGGACTGTAGCCCTCCAGGCTCCTCTGTCCATGGGGATTCTCCAGGCAAGAATACTGGAGTGGGCTGCCAGGCCCTCCTCCAGGGGACCTTCCCAACCCAGGGATCAAACCCAGGTCTCCCGCATTGCAGGCAGATTCTTTACTGTCTGAGCCACCAGGGAAGTCCGTAAAAACTGGAGTCAGTAGTTTGTCCCTTTTCCAGAGGATCTTCCTGACTCAGGAATGAACTGGGGTCTCGTGCATTCCAGGCAGATATTTTACTAGCTGAGCTGCCAGAGAAGCCTACAGTAGGGTATGAGCTAGTGAAATTTGCTCAGTCGTGTCTGACTTTTTATGACCCCATGGACTGTAGCCCACCAGGCTCTCCTCTGTCCATGGGTTTCCCCAGGCAAGAATACTGGAGTGGGTTGCCGATCCCTTCTCCAACAATAGAGTATATACAGCTTTAAAAAGGAAGGGAATTTTGACACTCCCCATGACACGGATGAATTGAGGGCAAATACTCTGATTCCAATTATCTGAGAAGTTTAGATTAACAAAATAATGAGACATAAAGTAGAAATCTTGTTATCAGGGGCTTGGAGGGGAGAAAATGGGAAGTTAGTGTTTAATGGGTATAATTTCAGGTTTGCAATATAAAAATAAGTTCTAGAGATGGATGGCGGCAATGGTTACACAATTATGAATGTACTTAATACCACTGAACTGTGTACTTAAAAACGGCTAAGGCAGTAAATTTTGTTATGTGTATTTTAACTAAATAAACAAAAATGGGAAAAAATTAACATGAAAAGAGAATATTATTTTTAAAGTTCTAGCATAATCCTATATTTTGATTAAATTGATCATTCTTAATCTGGTGTGTGCATCAGATTCACCAGTGAAACTTGCTTACAACTTACTCTAAAGATTCTGATGTAGTAGGTTATAATAGAGTTCGACATATGCATTTGAATCATGCACTCCAAAGATAATATTTAAGTATATTCAGGGCTGCTGTTCTTCAGCTGCTAAGTCATGTTGGATTCTGTGATCCTATGGGCTGCAGCACAGCAGGGTTTCCTGTTCTTCCTACCTCTCAGAGTTTGCTCAGACTCATGTCCATATGGCTCATGAGGTTCTCAAGGCAAGAATGTTGAAGTGGTTTGCCATTCCCTTCTCCAGTGGACCACATTTGGTCAGAACTCTCTACAATGACCCAACCGTCTTGGGTGGCACTGCCTGGTATGGCTCATAGCTTCACTCAGTTATGCAAGCCCCTTTACTATGACAAGAACAAAGTTATGATCCATGAAGGGGATATGAATATATATATATATATATATATATATATATATATAATGTATTCCCTCAAAGCTCAGTTGGTAAAGAATCTGCCTGTAATGTGGGAGACCTGAGTTTGATTCCTGGGTCAGGAAGATCTGCTGGAGAAGGAAATGGCAATCCACTCCAGTATTCTTGTCTGGAAAATCCCATGGACAGAGGAGCCTTGCAGGTTACAGTCCATGAGGTCACAAGAGTCAGACACGACTTAGCAACTAAACCACCATGTGTATTTTTAACTTCATTTTGCTTTTCTTCACTGGAAATCTTCTTTGAAAACTCATCTTTATGCAGTCTTTCCTAGGAACACTTTACAGACATCTCTTCTATGGTATTAATATTTCCTTGTTCTATGGTTATTCTTGAAAGTTATGGGGACTCTTTTAACTAGTAGCAAGCAACAGAAGTCCAACTCAAACTTACTTAAGGAAGAAAATGAATTTTCAGTAAGTGTTGATTTTCAGTAAGAAAATATCCAAAGGGAAGTAGATCCAGGGCTTCTCACAAGATCAGAAGGATTTTTTTTTTCCCTCTATTTCCTTCTGTCTCTTGAGTGTTTTCTTCAGTATGGGTTGGCTTCATCCCTGGACCTGTAGCATTCTTATTCAATCCCCAGAAACTGCAGGGGTTATGTAATTCTTAGTTAGGAAAGCTAGTGGGAAGAGAGATAACTTTTCCTAATAATTAGAAAATGTCACTGAATTGATTTGAGAGATCTGAATATGGTGATGAGCTCATTTATGACTTAATCACTAAGTTAAAGAGAACTGAATAAACTGTGGAAACAAATCTAGATAAAATGACCAATCTTGGAACTTAAGGTTACTGTCCATTCTACTTAAAGCACGTGGACAGGAAACAGATGAGTGTATATAACAGTTCTTACTGCCCAAACTCTGTAACTCAATGCATAACTGTAAACATTAATCCTTCGTTATCTACAGGGTTAAGCTGATCTTGACAATGTTGATCATTATTCTTTAGATTAGCGCTGCTGCACATATTTCTCATTCTCCTCCTGGGACTAGTAGACTAATCAAGCAGTACGCAAGGCTCAAGAGACCAAGTCTTCCTGTACAAGACAACTGCAAGCTTCTGTGTGTTTCATGCCTATAATATAAATCAGGCTAAACAAATCAAGTGGCAGGATCAAGGAACACAAAGATTACTCTGCTTATGGTATTAGGCACTTCAATGTTATGTTACAAAAAAGGATGAACCATTGCAGCCAGAAATTCAATTGACTCCAGAGAGAATTCTTCTCAGAGGAAAACACAAGATTTTCATTAAAATTAAAGTAAATGGATTCAGGGAAGCCAAAATAACAGTAATAAAAATCATCAGTTTTTATCTTAATCAGTCTTTAATGTGTTACAAGAATCCTAATGGTGCAGATTTTATCTAATTTAATTCTGAAAACTCTGTGTTTCCAAAAAGAGTGTATTCACTCAGTATATATCAAGTGTAAAATTTCCAATTCCTTTTTGCGGCAAATATTGTAATATTTCCTACAGGGATTTACAGAATTTTCAGTTCTTGTCATATCAATTAGGAACATTTTCAGCTTCAGTTAACACATTACCTGATTAACAGTAGATTTAATCAAATGAGAGTTTAGCTTTTTTTTTTTCCATTTAAGAATGTGGAACTGTGCCGCTGCTTTTTTCAATAGTTCATTATTTTCTGAGACTGCCTCCTTAATATTTTCTTTGCCTTTACATTATGATTGTAAGATGACTACCACAGTTCCAAGTATCACATCAGCATTCCTGGTAAGAAAACACAGCAAAGGATTGGTGCCAGCTATCTCTATATCTACAGCAAAAAGAATCCCCCCCCCCAAGTTTCCCAGGATGCCTTTGGTTATATTTCATTGGCTAGAACTGTATCACCTACCCAACTTTTGTTGCAGGAGATACTAAGAAAGTGAATGTCTCTTACATGTTCTATGGTAAAGGGACAGAATCAAGGGACAGAGAATCAAGAGAATCAAGAAATTAGGAATGCTTTACGGTCTAGCCAAACTACAACCTCAACCCTACTACTCCTATGAAAAACCATATTTAGATAACATTAAACACTTCTTAATATTCAGCAAGATTCAACAATCAAATGTGTAAGTGAATATTGATTTTAGAGTCAAAACCTAGGTGTGAAAAAATGGCTAATTAATAGTTCTGTGAGTTTGGAAAATTTATTTAACTTCTCTGAGCCTCTGTTTTCTGATAACCATCATAGGGACAATGACAACTACTTTTAAAGTTATGATGAAAATTCACTGAGTTAATGAAACTGAAGGGCATCATATAACACCCAACACAACAATGATTCTCGAAAATGCAGTTACTGCATGATAAAGATTGACAAGTCCAGGATACTTTACTTTGGCACAGGACAAGATGCTAGAAAAACAAAGCTCCAATTGTGAACATTTTGTGCTTTGCTTTGCTGTGCGCTCAGTCGCTCAGTATGACCAACTCTTTGCAACTCCAACGACTGCAGCCCTCTAGGACCCTCTGTCATGGAAATTATCAGGCAAGAATACTGGAGCAGGTTGCCATTTCTTCCTTCAGGGGATCTTCCCAACCAGCCCAGGGATCGAACCCATGTCTCTTGCATCTCCTGCACTGGCAGGTGGATTCTTTACCATTCCGCCACCAACTTGCTTTACCTAAGTAATTTACAAACTTTTCCAGGTGAGAAAAGGAGAAAAGGCAACATGCTTTTTTTTTTTCATTTTCTGAAAATACTAATATTTAGTGTTGAGTATCACTTTGCTGTCCACATTTTTAGGATTCTATTAAGGATGATGAGTTCTATAATATTTTAATATGAATGTAAAAATTAACCAAAAGAAGATTATTACCATAGTTATATATATATATAAAAAGAGAAGGGTGTTTTGTACTTACTCTGAAAAATCACATGCTGTATAATGCTTGAAATGAAATTTCCAACATATAAAAATACTGTAATTTTAATTAGAAAATTATTTTAAAAAATAGGTATGTAGTGGGCCTGAACCTCCATCAGAAAGCTGCGGGTGGCTGAAGGAATTCTGGCAGGTATTAATGGCAACATTGAATATATACAGTGCTTTAAAGTTTACACAGTCACTTCATGTCAGATTTCATTTGATTATCATGGAAGAATCAGGAAGTAGATAATACATATTTAATTTTGCCAAAGAGAAATACAAAGTTCAGAAAGTTCAAACAACTTCTTAAAATTGACATAAAGACTTAGGATGTATGAAAGCAGTCAAAAAGTATGAATTTCTTTTTTAAGATATTTCAGATCAGTTCAGTCGCTCAGTCGTATCCGATTCTTTGCGAGCCCATGAATCACAGCACGCCAGGCCTCTCTGACCATCACCAGCTCCTGGAGTTCACTCAAACTCATGTCCATCGAGTCAGTGATGCCATCCAGCCATCCCATCCTCTGTCATCCACTTCTCCTCCTGCCCCCAATCCCTCCCAGCATCAGGGTCTTTCCAATGAGTCAACTCTTCGCATGAGGTGGCC
>SJYX01004942.1:23821-63268 GCA_006410675.1 Oreotragus oreotragus
ACTGTGATATTCATTAAATGATATATGTAAGTCAAATCATTATGATGTACATTTTAAACTTAGTGCTTTATGTCAATTATATCTCAGTAAAACTGGAAGAAACAAACAAACAAACAAAAGTAGGGTAAAAATGATACTAAAATCCAGAATTTCAGATCCTAACTTCAGAACTCTGAGCACCACAGGTAGTTATTCAATCTATGATCAATCAGCTATGTGACTTACAGCACTGTGTCTTAGTCTCCTTCTTGATAAGATGAAGATTCTATAAGCTCCTACTTCATAAGGTTGTCAACTTATATGCTGAACACAAATGCTTCCCAGGTGTGCAATGGTATAGAATATGCCAGCCAATGCAAGAAACGCAAGAGACATGGGTTTGATCCCTGGGTATAGAAGACCTCCTCGGGTAGGAAATGCAACCCCTTTCAGTATTCCTACCTGAAAAATTCCATGGACAGAGGAGTCAAGTTGCCTACAGTCCATGGGGTTCACAAAGAGTCAGAAATGACTGAGAATGCACACACACACATGCATGAGGTTGTCATGAGGATCCAGGGAGACCTGAAGTGGAATCAGACCTGATAGAACGAATAAGGAAAGTTAAGGGAGATTTCAGATTTCTGTGTCCGGAGAAAAATTGGGAAGATCCTGGCACATAATAAGCAGGTTTAGAAAACATTAGGTATTACATTTATTAGCACCCTGAGTATGTTTCATTTTCTAGTATCACCTAAGCAGCACAGAGGAAAGTAAAGTAGAAATGATCTGAATGTTTCCAATAAACCAAATATTCTCAGTGTCAAAGCAACTTCCTGGTACTAGATTAGACATCTTGGAAGAAGTCAAATGCTATGGTCTCATTCTCCAGTTACTGCTCCAGAAGACATATTTTATATGGGAGACTCAAGAGTAAGGCAAGTGTCAACTAATATCTAAGTATCAATTAGCAAATAGCTTCTTTCCTGGTAGATTTCTTCCCAATTTTTCTCCAGTAGCACAGAAATCTAAAATCTCCCTTAATTTTCATCCTTCATTCTATCAGGTCTGATTCTGTTTAAGGATCCTACTTGCCTCCCACGTTACCTCAAGAGAATGACTTTTTACAACACAATCTCGAAGTTGAAACCAAATTTTTAGCATTAAAATGCATTTAGTAGTGTATTTATGAGCCAAGGACTGTATTAGGTACTCAGTCTATAAAGATGAACCTGGAGAGTTCCATTTCTTAGGAAACTGTATAGAATAAACAGAGGCAGGCATGACAATAAGTATGTTTAATACAATTTCATGAGTACAATAATGAAAAGTATGCACAAATGCTGCTGATTACAGACGAAGTGACCAGCAGGCTAGGGAGAGTGGGTTAAGAGTTTCCATCACAGGAGTCATAGACCGGCAGCTTCTGACTGAGTTTAGTGACAGAACAGATGGAATCTGAATAACTTAAGTAGGCATAAGCTCTCTGTTTAGCATAAGCTCTCCATGTAAGTTTCTGTAAATTTGACTTTTGACTTTAAGCAAAAATGATAACAAATGTACATACACCTCACATTGTCCTTATCATGGAGCAGACAAGTAGTACATATGGCTTAACTATAAGAGATAAAGTTCCCAAGTGTTACCAAAGTGCAAAGAAAACTACTCAGTGGGAGAAACAGATGAAACCATAGACACATTCTATTCTGCGATTTGAAGTTAGAAATAATGTCTTAATGAACAAGACATCACTAGATGCAACATGTCTTAATATTTCTTTAAGATAAGCAATGTGAAGATAATAGACATGAAGGATTTTCTTTAAATAGTCAAAGCATTACAATTTTTACCAGGGTCACCTTTATGGTACACAGAACGCTGGACAAAAGGTTTCTGCAGGGTCCCATTACTCTATATACAAATTGATTTTTAAAAGTTATTCCAAAATACATTGGCCCCTGTGAGGTTTAGTAATTTGTTGATGGATACTTGGAAAAATTGGTAGTGAAGAGATACTAACATATTTGTTGATTGCATTCAGTGTATGAGAAGATTATTTGCAGATTCTAAGCACCATCTTTTTGTTTCAGGCCAGGATCCATCTCTGTGTTCCTTAATATCATGTGCATTATTCCTGGATAATTTTAAATCTGTCACCACAAAAAGGCAGAAATGCTGCTATTTCTCACAAAGCTGTGGCTCTTTGGCACCTATTTATATTGAAACAACTTAGATCTTCCTGCCTCTGCAGTTGCCTAATTCACATTTATTTAATGCTGATTAAATCAGTACTCATGCTAGGTCCGGAGAAGGCAATGGCACCCCACTCCAGTACTCTTGTCTGGAAAATCCCATGGATGGAGGAGCCTGGAAGGCTGCAGTCCATGGGGTCGCTGAGGGTCGGACACGACTGAGCAACTTCACTTTCATTTTTCACTTTCATGCATTGGAGAAGGAAATGGCAACCCACTCCAGTGTTCTTGCCTGGAGAATCCCAGGGACGGGGGAGCCTGGTGGGCTGCCGTCTCTGGGGTCACACAGAGTCAGACACAACTGAAGCGACTTAGTAGCAGCAGCAGCAGCAGCATGCTATGTCATCATCTGTACATGAATGCTAACTTCTGATACCCTTCTCAAAGTTTGTTACCATGCTTTATTGATGCTGAACACGAATGCATATCTTATCCAAAGTATGCTAGAAAATGGGAATGAGCATTCATTTTCTAATCATGTTAAATTTGCTCTTTGAAATTTTATAGTATAAGTTGAAAATCATGTTCCCTCTTGAACTGCTTAAGATACAATCACTGCATTCCTCCAACATGGTTTCTTTTAATGTTGATGGCACAGCTGCCTTCTACATGTAGCCATGAGAAGAAAGCCTGGGAAATATTACTGTGGCTCCAGCAAGAAGAGCTGTTTCATCTGTAAATATTCTATCTCTAGCATTTCCAGATTTGACTGTGTGGATCATAACAAACTGTGAAAAATTCTGAAAGAGATGGGAATACCAGACTACATGACATGCCTCTTGAGAAATCTGTATGCAGGTCAGGAAGCAACAGTTAGAACTGTACATGGAACAACAGACTGGTTCCAAACTGGAAAAGGAGTACATCGAGGCTGTATATTGTCACCCTGCTTATTTAACTTATATGCAGAGTACCTCATGAGAAACTCTGGGCTGGATGAAGCACAAGTTGGAATCAAGATTGCCAGGAGAAATATCAGTAACCTCAGATATGCAGATGACACCACCCTTATGGCGGAAAATGAAGAACTAAAGAGCCTCTTGATGGAAGTGAAAGAGGAGAGTGAAAAAGTTGGCTTAAAGCTCAACATTCACAAAACTAAGATCATGGCATCTGGTTCCATCACTTCATGGCAAATAGATGGGGAAACAGTGACAGATTTTATTTTGGGGGGCTCCAAAATCACTGCAGGTGGTTACTGAAGCGATGAAATTAAAATACGCTTACTCCTTGGAAGGAAAGTTATGACCAACCTAGATAGAATATTCAAAAGCAGAGATATTATTTTGCCAGCAAAGATCCATCTAGTCAAGGCTATGGTTTTTCCAGTAGTCATGTATGGATGTGAAAGTTGGACTATAAAGAAAGCTGAGTACCAAAGAATTGATGCTTTTGAACTGTGGTGTTGGAGAAGACTCTTGAGGGTCCTTGGACTGCAGGGAGAGCCAACCAGTCCATCCTAAAGGAGATCAGTCCTGATTGTTCACTGGAAGGATTATGTTGAAGCTGAAACTCCAATCCTTTGGCCACCTGATGGGAAGAGCTGACTCACTGGAAAAAACCCTGATGCTGGGAATGATTGGAGGTGAGAGGAGAAGGGGACGACAGAGGATGAGATGGTTGGATGGCATCACTGACTCAATGGACACAAGATTGGGTAAACTCTGGGAGTTGGTGATGGGCAGGGAGGCCTGGCATGGTACAGTCCTTGGGGTCCCAGGGAGTCAGACATGACTGAGTGGCTGGACTGAACTGAGCATTTGAGCATTCCCAGAAGGGCCTAAGACTATTCTAAGATAGGACACCATCACCACATTAATCAGGCATGAGAAAAACAGGAGATAGGTGTGGCAGCCTCATAGAACTTTGTGACTTGTGACATGTAGCCTTTCCGGGGGTTGGAGCGACTGTTCTGGGTACCCCTGCAAGGGACACATAGCATGGAGGCCCCTTGCCACTGCCTTTGGCTAAACCAGAGAAGGAGAGTGGTCAGAGGACGAATGGGTGAGAACTGACATACCAGCCCATACATGTATCTCAAATTGGCAGTGTTGTTGCACACCAGAGGCCTGCATTGATCCTCTGTCTAATGGGAGTGGGTGTCCCCCTCAATCAGCATGTCAGCACCCTTCTGGAGTCCCAGTCTCACTCAATTTCATGAAATCAGTGGTATGCTAACTCATCAGGCTACCCATTTTGATCCCAGCCCACCCTTGAAGCACTGAGGCAATATTTACAAGCACATGACCTGGTATTCTTCAGGAAATCTGACCAACCTGACCTATAACAAGGGATGGAAAGTGTCAAAGCCCACCTGAAAGGGGAGAAACAGAGACTACACTGACAGCTGCAGTGAATCCCTGTCTCCAGAGGGGACCTGACTACTTGGAGGGAGGCCCTTCAAAGAAAACAAAAGGCTTTGTGAAAAGTGCCCCTTGCCTGGTCTAAAGGTTTTACTAAGTTGTATCTTTTCTATTGAATATGTCCTCCTCTATAGTCTATTTTTATATCATATTAATAGGTACTGTAGACAAAATGGCATCCTTGGAAAAATAAAGATTGAAAACATAATTAAACATGCTAAATACAATTTATTTAACTTTAGGTTAAACAAAGTTTAGAATGTTTCTGTAAGGGTGGAATTCTCTACATGTACTTTATTACATGTGCCTTAGACTTCTCTAGAAGACTGTATATTCTCAGAAGTTATGTGTCACATGGTAAATCACAAGCAAAGTGTGTTCAAATGAACACAAAATAAGGCAGGAAAGAAATGAAAAAGCATTTAGACTGTTGGTATAGCAGGTGATGGAGACTTTCCTCATGGCTCAGAAGACTTTCCTAATGGCTAAAGAAGCAGCATACAATGCAGGAGACCCTGTTTCGATCCCTGGGTCGGGAAGATCCCCTGGAGTAGGACATGGCAACCCATTCCAGTGTTCTTACCTGGGTAATCCCAATGGACAGAGGAGCCTGGCCAGCTACAGTCCAGGGGGTCACAAAGAGTTAGACAAGACTGAGCGACTAACATACATACCAGGTAAGGAAGAGCTCGAGCTTGGGGGTTATGTTCTATGGCACAATCCTGTCTTCAATCTTATCTGACAAATGCCAGTGAGCCAGGTAGTAAATTTCTCTGTCCCTCAGTTTCCTCATTTTCAAAATGAGAATAATAACCCAGCTGTCATGAATGCTGTTATGAAATTATGGATAATATAGCATACAAAACAGTCAATGTCTGGTCCATAGTCAAGTGTCAGTATATTTTCCTTATATCATCTCCTTCATGAAATTGTTGTATGAATAAAGACAGTATGCAATGTGTAAAGAACTTTTAAAAAGGCTGGCATTTACAAAATGCTCAAAGATGCTATTATTACCACCTCTATGTTGATACCTTCATTCAGTATTTAAATGGCTTCAACATATAAGTTCAGTTTGACTATTTCTATTTATTAGAAATTTCATTCTCTGTATTGTTTCTTGTATCATATTTTGCACTCTAGCTTTTCTCTAGTTTTATCTGTCATTGTTCCCAAAGGTAGATTTTTTGGAGCAATAGCACTATCTTAGGCAAGATGAAGATCACTATTTCCCTCTTTCTTTTTTCTTTTTTTTAATTAGAGTTCAAAATACCTGGCAGGTACCCCACTGTACTACCAGTATGTATATACCACTCTCAGGAAAACTACAAATAATTAAGATGCCAGCTTTCCCAAATGAACTAAAGAACAGCCGAAGCACTGTATAGACACCCACTTGGCACTCCACTCCAGTACTCTTGCCTGGAAATTCCCATGGACGGAAGAGCCTGTTAGGCTGCAGTCCATGGAGTCATGAAGAGTCAGACACGACCGAGTGACTTCACTTTCATGCAATGGAGAAGGAAATGGCAACCCACTCCAGTGCTCTTGCCTGGCGAATCCCAGGGATGGGGGAGCCTGGTGGGCTGCCGTCTATCTGTCTCTTATACACATCACCATGGACGGAAGAGCCTGTTAGGCTGCAGTCCATGGAGTCATGAAGAGTCAGACACGACCGAGTGACTTCACTTTCATGCAATGGAGAAGGAAATGGCAACCCACTCCAGTGCTCTTGCCTGGCGAATCCCAGGGATGGGGGAGCCTGGTGGGCTGCCGTCTATGAGGTCGCATAGAGTCGGACATGACTGAAGCAACTTAGCTGCAGCAGCTTTAAGTGACTGTAATATTTGTCCACATTTGCCAGTATATATAGTATAAAAAATGGTCCTGTGAAAGTGTCACCTCCTTTGTGAGGCCCACTTTTTTTAAAGGAAGTCATCTTAATCTTACTTCCATCATACACATATATTTTTATGACTGAGTTGATACAAAAAAGTATCAGATTGAAAGTTTATCCCCTATTTCTAGATGATTCTTCATATTTCATTTCTTATAGCTAAAATTTTAGAAAAAAATTTATAAAATTCAAAAGATTAATCTTAATTCCAATTTAAAAGTTTCATACATGTGTATTCTGTTATTTATATAGTTCCATGAGAGAAGATTAAGGCAAGTCCCTTTTTATGCATAGGACATTGAAAGCTGAAGAATTATTTTATAATCACTTACTGCGGCTGCTGCTAAGTCGCTTCAGTCGTGTCCGACTCTGTGTGACCCCATAGACGGCAGCCCACCAGGCTCCCCCGTCCCTGGGATTCTCCAGGCAAGAACACTGGAGTGGGTTGCCATTTCCTTCTCCAATGCATGAAAGAGAAAAGTGAAAGTGAAGTCGCTCAGTCTGTCCGACTGTTAGCGACCCCATGGACTGCAGCCCACCAGGCTACTCCGTCCATTGGATTCTCCAGGCAAGAGTACTGGGGTGGGGTGCCATTGTCTTCTCCTTATAATCACTTGCTTGAGACAAATCCTTATATTGAATTTCAACTCAAAATTCTCTCAGAGTATTCCTATTCTTATTGTTTCATCAAATGATTTTCAGACCATCTTGATTATTTTTTTTTTCCAAATAACTCTCAAAATTGAGAGATCACCTAGGTGATATTTTCCTTAATGATGAATTCTTATTAGAAATCAAATGACAGCCGGAGGAGGCAAATCATTTTGTATATTCTGGGATGGAAATCGACATGGATTTAAAAAAGAAATTCTTTTTATCAACCACAATTATAAACCCATATAGGTGTGGGAATAGGTTAAAGACAACCCCTATTCCATGTACACACAACGTAAAATGAAGATACTGATATTAACATGGCTGGCAGGTAATGTGTTTTCTGCATTCTAGGTGATTTAGAGGATCTAGACATTACACATGTCCAGATTCACTCTGTGATAACAGAAGTAACTAAGATGGCCTAAACATTAAATAAGTTTTACTATGGTTCCCTGAGAGTTGGATCATAAAGAAAGCTGAGCACCAATAAATTGATGTTTTTGAGCTGTGGTGTTGGAGAAGACTCTTGAGTGTCCCTTGGGCTGCAAGGATTTCAAACCAGTCCATCCTAAAGGAAATCAGTCCTGAATATTCATTGGAAGGATTGATACTGAAGCTGAAGCTCCAATACTTTGGCCACCTGATGTGAAGAACTGACTCATTTGAAAAGACCCTGATGCTGGGAAAGACTGAAGGCAGGAGGAAAAGGGGACAAGAGAGGAGGAGATGGTTGGATGGTATCACTGACGTGATGGACATGAGTTTGAGCGAGCCATGAGTTGGTGATTGACAGGGAAGCCTGGTGTGCTGCAGTTTATGGGGTCGCAAAGAGTCAGACACTATTGAGCTAATGAACTGAACTGATGGGTTCCTGATTTCTCTTTTCTTGAAACAGATACTTAAGAAAAACCCATAATTATAAATTCTTTCTCTGCCTCTATGCTACTGCTGTCACTTCAGTCGTGTCTGACTCTGTGCGACCCCATAGACGGCAGTCCACCAGGCTCCCCCGTCCCTGGGATTCTCCAAGCATGGGCAGAAAACAAAAAATGAAATCCAGAAAAAACTGAGAAAAAAGACATTTTTATTCTCCCCTGGCTTCCTAGAATTAACTTGCAGTAAAGACTGTGTGTTCAGTCGCTTCAGTTGTGTCCAACTTTTTGTGACCCTATGGACTCTAGCCCTCCAGGCTCCTCTGTCCATGGGATTCTCCAGGCAAGAACACTGGAGTGGGTTGCCATGCCCTCCTCCAGGGGATCTGCCCAACCTGGGGACTGAACTCATGTCGGGCTGCATCTCCTGCATTGTAGGCAGATTCCCTACCTAGTGAGCCACCTGGGAAGCTGCAGTAAAGAGAATAATACCTCCCTCATAGATCTCTTTCTTTGTTGATACATTTTTCAGTTTAGCATAATTGGTCATCTTTTGCAGTACAATTATAAAATAAAAATCTATCAAGCCCCTAAAATTATATGTAAATATTGGTACTTTCTCATTTATATATTTCTCATATATGAACCATATCTTTCACAAAACTGGTTCAGAGTAGACCTGCTTGTTATACTTACATAGCAAATAAAAGTTTAAAGCATCTTCATATACAGAGTCTCATTTGATGATTCTGTAAGTTTTGTGAAACAGTAAGATATAGCTAACTGCAACTTGGAAGGAAAGATAATAATAAATTATAAAACATAAAATGAAAGGTGATTTATTTATAGATAGAAGCTAGTCTGTGGAAAAATTAAATACAAATCAAAGTTTTGTTCCCAAGTTATTTATACTATCTGTAATACTGTTTATCATTAAGGATTTGAAATTCTTTTAGAATACACTGTGGTATGGGATGGGAAATTTACATTTCATCAGAGTGAAATTGAAATGAAATCTAACTACAAATCAGATGAAATTCTAACTACTAAGTGATGGTATCAGCAAAATGGCAAAGTTTGTCAATGATTTCTGAGGCTGGCAATTCAGAATGCTTTTCTTTAAACCTTCCATAACGTCTTTAAAATAGATAAGAATGTGTCTTTCATATGAAGTAAGAACATCTTGGCCAACACCTTGGATACATGGAAAGGTGGTTAGAACACAAAACATCTAAGTATTTCTTTGTCCTTTGTTGATAAATTAGGTACTGTCTTTTAAGGGCAGTTAAATACAGTAGTTGAAGTTCAAAACAGCAAAATTGGAGGCACAAACCATATTTCTGCCCATTGTTCCTTTCAAAAAGTATCTTCAATCACTTTTATTTTTAGCTTTATAAAAACTCTTCATAATGTTGTAGATTTCTATTCTACAGTAGGAAGAATTTCCTGAGAATTAATGAAAAGATGAAAGTGGTTTAGGCTTTGTAGCATACTCAGCAATGGTTTTCATTCTTACCCCAGAATCAGAATACATACCTTAAGAGCAGACCTTTACAAGATGAGAACTCCAACTGAGTCCTTGCAGAAATACTGAGGCAAGAATAAGAACTTCAAAACAAAGGATATGCTTAACTTCAGATAGTGTAATCTTGGTTAAAAGGAATTCATTGATAGACTTGCAAGCTAAAATACTGCCCTAGGCTTAACAGGAATCATTTCAAGAGGATAAAGTTGTGATTAAAATCTAAATTGATTGCTTAGCATTGATTATACTAGTTCAAGGTTACTTTCATTATCAGCTTTGATTAGAGGGGGGGAAAAAAGGAGAAAGATGGGGTGAAGATACAATCAATAGAATGGCAGGATGGAGGAAAATGAGCATTTTCCATTAGTTTGGAAACCCAAAATGATAAATTGGTCTGTTTGAGAAAAATCAGAGACAAAAATCAAGTCTGACTTTATTTCCACTCTTATTTGTGCCCCCTGCTCATGTCTCAAACCCCCAGACACATACGTGCAGGGAGAGGATGAGATCCAAGATAATGTAACTAGAAGGTATGGTTCAGGTTTCGGAGGTAATAGAAGACAAAAATAGCTTTGGTTCTGAAAGGACGCCTTCAGAAAAATGTGGTAACCATGATTATAATTAACATCTACAAGGGTTTTGGTAAATGGCACATAGTGGGTTGAGTTATAGTCATCAGATGATTACTTCTTCCTTTTTTTTTTTTTAAATATTTAGTTAGTTAGTTCATGGGCTTTCTAGTTGCTGACATGCAGGCTTAGTTGCCTTACGGCATGTGGGATCTCAGTTCCCTGGTCAGGGATCTAATCCATGTCTCCTGCTTTGCAAGGCAGATGTTAAAACATCAAAAAGTTTAAGTGATGGCTCTTTGCAATCCCACCCCATGGACTATACTGTCCATGCAATTCTCCAGGCCAGAATACTGGAGTGGGTAGCCTTTCTCTTCTCCAGCAGATCTTCCCAACCCAGGGATTGAACCCAGGTCTCACGCATTGCAGGTGGATACTTTACCAGCTGAGCCATAAGAGAAGCCCGAGAATACTGAAGTGGGTAGCCTACTCCTTCTGCAGGGGATCTTCCCAACCCAGGAATCGAACCAGGGTCTCCTGCCTTGCAGGAAGATTCTTTACCAACTGAGCTCTCAGGGAAGCCCAAATCATGAACTACCAGGGAAGTTCACAATTGTCTTATGACATAGTTGTGGCTATTGCCCCTTTTCTCTAGGTGAAAATAATACGATCAATGAGTATAACCTGTTTCTTTCATAGATTTATTAAGTGGCATAGCAGAAAATCCAAATTAGGCCTATTCAAAACTAGAGCTAGGGATATTAAGCCCAATACTGTAGTAATATATTTTGGGTATGACTGAATTCTTTGAAAAATAGAGTGTTTTTTAAAAAAGTTAACATTATTGTTCAAAGCTAGGTGTTTTCTAAAATTAAATATATGTTTAGAAACTTTTATTCTCTATGACCTTCAAACTTTTATTATTTTTTCCTGATTACATAGTTAATATAGGCTTGTTATAGCAGACATCTCAGAAATATCTTCTACTGAAAATAAACATTTTCTGCTGCTGCTAAGTCACTTCAGTCATGTCTGACTCTGTGTGACCCCATAGACGGCAGCCCACCAGGCTCTCCCGTCCCTGGGATTCTCCAGGCAAGAATACTGGAGTGGGTTGCCATTTCCTTCTCCATTGCATGAAAGAGAAAAGTGAAAGTGAAGTAGCTCAGTCTGTCTGACTGTTAGCGACCCCATGGACTGCAGCCCACCAGGCTACTCCACCCATTGGATTTTCCAGGCAAGAGTACTGGGGTGGGGTGCCATTACCTTCCCCGAAACATTTTCAGTAATCCTTAAATCGTGGAAAATATTCACCTCTACCTGATTGCTAAATATTTTCCCTGAAACTTTAAAAATCAGATATATTTGCAGAAGCTTTTTAAAAATACATTTTAGAAATGTAATAAAGTATATACCTGATAAAATATTAATGTGGATTGGAGTACCACCCTATTATCCATTACAGTAATATTTTTCAGCAAATCATAATGCATATTTGTAATAATTAGAATAAATTTGCAACACAAATCACCTCTTGACAGTTTAGGTCAAGATATGCTGCCAAATAATTTCAAGACCAATTAGTTTTTATCACAAATATGTCATGAAAAAAATTATAGCTCTATGTTTTTTAGAACTGCAGATAGGTGATTATGGAATTTTATGACACATATTTTTTCCTACAACTTGATCTTTTTCACTTAATGATCTTTATTTTTTCTTTCAAAACTATATTTTATTGGCATCATGAATACATTTCCCGTGTATATTAAGATGGCTCACACAGATCCACTTGAACTTTTTGTTCCAGAATTTATTGATGGTCTTTTGCTACAATAAAAATGATAAAATATTTTTCAATCTCTAACTCTGAGAAGTCACAAGCCATGCTTGGAAATGACGGAAAGAGCAGTGTGGACATAATTGTTGGAATGCACTTTCATCCGTGCTCACAGAAAAGAACGTCATCAAAACAAATCCCAAGGTCTTCATTCAGCAATTCTGGGCTATTGCACTTTGACTGGAAAAGCATGCTGGTTCTGGAGGAAAAACTTGGTACTAGATTGGATCATGTCCTGATTGCAAAATAATTAACCACCCAGAAATGGTAAGAACACAAGACATAAACTGTATTTAAGATAAGCCTGTGAGAGCAAATCAAATCTTGGATCACTATCCCAAAACACGTTTCACCTCTAGGCTAATCAGTTGGAAACTCTGGCCATATTGATAGACTAAAGTTTAGCCATCGTTTTTAAGATCCACTTTTGTGTGATTATGTAAATATAGATAGAGAGATCCACATTATTCATTTTAATAGCTGCATATTATTCCACTTTATGGATGTACCATAGTTTATTACTGGTGATAAAAATTCATTTTGCTTCTCTGTCAGACTAATTTTGACTCCATTCATCTTTCACATGGCTTTCATCACTTGTCATGATCTGAATGGCCCATGATTCAAATTATTTTTATTAGGTCACTTTCCTGGATATGCTTCTTGTATAATAATTCAAAACTAACATTCATCCTGGAAAGTGCTAAGTGATTTCACACCTTTGTGGCCAAAATGCAAGCCATTTTATGAACTGCTAAGCTGCTAAGTCACTTCAGTTGTGTCCGACTCTGTGCGACCCCGTAGACGGCAGCCTACCAGGCTCCATCCCTGGGATTCTCCAGGCAAGAACACTGGAGTGGGTTGCCAGTTCCTTCTCCAATGCATGAAAGAGAGAAGTGAAAGTGAAGTCGCTCAGTCATGTCCGACTCTTAGCGACCCCATGGACTGCAGCCCACCAGGCTCCCCCATCCATGGGATTTTCCAGGCAAGAATACTGGAGTAGGGTGTCATTGCCTTAGGAGCATACTATATAGCAAGAAACTTAAGGAGATCTTGAATACTGACTGATTTTCTTTCTAGACTAAAATAGGTGTGTCTGCTGCTGCTGCTAAGTCACGTCAGTCATGTCTAACTCTGTGCAACCCCAGAGACGGCAGCCCACCAGACTCCCCCGTCCCTGAGATTCTCCAGGCAAGAACGCTGGAGTGGGTTGCCATTTCCTTCTCCAATGCCTGAAAATGGAAAGTGAAAGTGAAGTCGTTCAGTCACTGTCTCTTATACACATCTAGATGTGTATAAGAGACAGGGATAAAGTTGTGTCTTGTCCTAAGTTATTAGTAGTGAACATTGACAGATGATACTGTTGGAGAGAAATGGACCAGACTTTCCTATAAATTGAAGAATAAATGAAGACTATATCAATTATAATTTTGGCACTTTCAATGGACAGGGAGGCCTGGCATGCTGCAATAGGCTCCCCCGTCCCTGGGATTCTCCAGGCAAGAACACTGGAGTAGGTTGCCATTTCCTTCTCCAATGCATGAAAGTGAAAAGTGAAAGTGAAGTCGCTCAGTCATGTCCGACTCTTAGCGACCCCATGGACTGCAGCCCACCAGGCTCCCCTGTCCATGGGATTTTCCAGGCAAGAATACTGGAGTAGGGTGTCATTGCCTTAGGAGCATACTATATAGCAAGAAACTTAAGGAGATCTTGAATACTGACTGATTTTCTTTCTAGACTAAAATAGGTGTGTCTGCTGCTGCTGCTAAGTCACGTCAGTCATGTCTAACTCTGTGCAACCCCAGAGACGGCAGCCCACCAGACTCCCCCGTCCCTGAGATTCTCCAGGCAAGAACGCTGGAGTGGGTTGCCATTTCCTTCTCCAATGCCTGAAAATGGAAAGTGAAAGTGAAGTCGCTCAGTCATGTCCGACTCCTAGTGACCCCATGGACTGCAGCCTACCAGGCTCCTCCGTCCATGGGAATTTCCAGGCAAGAGTACTTGAGTGGGTCGCCAGTGCCTTCTCCGAAAATAGGTGTGTGGATTTGGGCAATTTCTTAGGCTATCTGGGACTAAATAATTTCCTCTTTATAATACTACAAGTTGAAATATATGGTTTCTAAAAGTGTATGAATACAAGGCAATTTTCTCTGAACATTTTTAGAATATAGGGCACAGAGAAAACACATTATCTTTGAGGCATATTAAGATAAATGGTAACCAACAAAGGTCCATCTAGTCAAGGCTATGGTTTTTCCAGAGGTCATTGGCTATGAGAGTTGGACTGTGAAGAAAGCTAAGCACTAAAGAATTGATGCTTTGAACTGTGGTGTTGGAGAAGACTCTTGAGAGTCCCTTGGACTGCAAGGAAGTCCAACCAGTCCATCCTAAAGATCAGTCCTGGGTGTTCATTGGAAGGACTGATGCTAAAGCTGAAACTCCAATACTTTGGCCACCTCATGGGAAGAGCTGACTCATTGAAAAAGACCCTGATGCTGGGAGGGATTGGGGGCAGGAGGAGAAGGGGACGACAGAGGATGAGATGGCTGAATGGCATCACTGATTTGATAGATATGAGTCTGAGTAGACTCTGGGAATTGGTGATGGACAGGGAGGCCTGGCATACTGTGATTCATGGGGTCACAAAGAGTCAGACACGACTGAGCAACTGAACTGAACTGAACAAGCTTGGTACCTTTAGCTGCCTCAGGACCCACATGGACGCCCTAAAAACTTTAGGGAATCCATATTCCTGGCACAACATTTGAGAAGTTTTACTACAAAGTATTGATGGAATACTTTGCCAGGCCAGTGAGTTTACTATGGGAGCCCTGTTACAGGCTTCTAGAATCAAACAGCTTTCTATTTCCCCAGGAGAATGTGATCTTTGAAAGCTGATTTTTCAAATTAGAAAACTTGAAGTAGGTAGAACAAAAGCCCATGATGATTCAACAAACTTGCTTAGTATCTATGCTCTCATGTTGCTCGCTCCTTCTCAACCTGTAGATTTAGCATGTTGTCCCAGATGTTCTACTTTCATTTACTTTGCCCAAACTCCAGCCAGAGGAGCTAAAGAGTGGAGAAAGGATATATCTGTCTCCTTTAAAGGACACATTTTAGAATTCACAAGTAAAACTGCTTGCATCTCATTAGTTAGAAGGTACTCATGATCACACTCTATAAGAAAGGCTAGGAAATGCAGTTTTTATTCCAAATGGCCAGGAGCCCAGTTAAAATTTATAGATTCTACCTTTAAGAAAATTGGGAGAGCAGATAATAAGGAACAACTAAAAGGTTGGTATTATGTATATCATTAGCATGTACAGCTCTAAAATAAATAGAATGGATTTTTGACCATTCTTCAATACCAATTGACTTACAGATTTTACTGCATTCAATATAATTTAATTCAGGCATCTATGCACTGGACATAGTCAAGGCATTTATATTTAAACCATCACTCTTATACTTAAGTGCTAAATGAACTTCATTTACTTTCTCTGAACCTCTATTGAGGTGAATGGATTAAACCAAAAAAACTTTACTGAATTCACTAACTCTAGAATACTGGAGTTTAGGCAACAGAATATGGATTTTATTAACTTTATAAAATAAAATATAAGTAAATTACTTTTTACGATTTTTTTCTCCAATTGTAATTTACATTGCAGAGTTAGTTAAGAAAATTGTCTCCAAAATGGTATTTGAAAGAAAGACATTACTTTGAATGTTCTGTAAGTAGAGGAAATAGCTTTATGGTTTTCTATAAGCAACTGGAAAATACAGTTTCAAAAGGTTGAAATTTCTTAAACGGCAGTGTGAAAAAATTAATGCCAAAAGATAGCAATTCTAATTTAGCATTCAGAAATATCACTTTGCATCTCATCTCAAATATTCAGCACTAGATACACTTAATAGTAGTTATGCAAGAAAGTTAAAATCTATATAAAAACAAAAATGTTGCATGCTAAATTCAAAATTATTTGAGACACAGACTTAACACTCTTCACAAAAATAACTCCAAATGGATCATAACCTAAGTGTAAAATGAAAATAAATAAATAAACTTCTTAAACTATTACATAGGAAGTAAATTAAATGACTAGGAATATGGTAGTGACTTTTTTTTCCACTTAAATTTATTTTATTTTATTTTTTATTTTACTTTACAGTACTCTATTGGTTTTGGCATACATTGACATGAATCATCACTTTCATGCATTGGAGAAGGAAATGTCAACCCACTCCAGTATTCTTGCCTGGAGAGTCCCAGGGACAGAGGAGCCTAGTCGGCTGCCGTCTATGGGGGTCACACAGAGTCGGACACGACTGAAGTGACTTAGCAGCAGCAGCAGCAGTACTCCATTATATATACTGCAGTTTGTTTAATCTGTTATCCTGTTGATGACTCTCTGGATTATTTCCAGTCTTTGGTTATTATGAATAAAGTTTTCATGAACATTCTTATGGAAGGCTTATTTGAGGCATACATTTTCATTTTTCTCATATAGATCTAGGAGTGGAATTGCTGAGTCAGAAGGTAGATAAATGTATGTTTCATGCTTAAACAAATTGCTGAACTGTTTTCCAGAAAGATTCTATCATTTTATATTCCCACCAATAATACTCAAGAATTCTGGTTGTTCATGTTCCCTCCAACATTAATTCTTTCTCACTTTACTAGTTCTAGTCTATGTAGAGTGATACTTCACTTTTTAAAAGTTTTTATTTTCAAATAAGTTTGGATTTATAGAAGTTTTAAAAACTTCTGTAAGTTTGGCTTTGAAAGTTCCTATAAACTTTTCACTTAGCATCCCTTAATGTTAACGTCTTGTATCTCCCTGGTACCTTGATCAAAACTAAGAGATTAAAATATAATGTCATATCAATTATACTTCAATAAAAATTAAGAAATTACATTGTTACAGTACTATTAATTGATCTACAGATTTTATTTGGATTTCCTCAGTTTTTCCACTATTGTCATTTTTCTTTGTTATTGTCCTAGGATCCAATCTAGGATACCATATTGCATTTAATCTCATTATGGTTTTTTAAATTTATTTTTGGCTTTGCTGGGTCTTTGTTGCTATGTGGGCTCTTCCCTAACTGGTACAGAGTGAGGGCCACTCTCTAGTTGTAGTGGATGGGCTCCTCATTGTGGTGACCTCTCTTGTTGTGCAGCACAGACTCTAGGGCGTTCAGACTTCACTAATTGTGGTTTGTGAGCTCAGTAGTTTCGGTTCTTGGGCTCTAGAGTACAGGCTCAATAGTTGTGCACAGGCTTAGTTGCTCCAGGGCTTGTGGGATCTTCCTGGATCCGGGATCGAATCTGTGTCTCCTGAATTGGCAGGCAGATTTTATTTTTACCACTGAGGCACCAGGGAAGCCCTCATTATGGTTTTGCTTTGAACTTTTCTGGTGACTATTAATCATTTTCTTCATGTGTTTTTTGGCCATTTGTACATTTTCTTTTGTGACGTGTCCAGGTGTCTTGTCTTGTTTTTTTTATTTTTTTGGAGGGGAATTTGCCTTTTTATCATGGATTTTAAAGAACTCTTTATTTGTTCTGAATATGGTTCTGTTGTCAGATATAAATGTTGTAAATATTTTTTTCCAGTCTATGGTTTGTCAGTTTTCTTAATGGTATATTTTGCTGAGTAGAATTTAATGTTTATCTTAAGAGGGAAGTATGTTAGAGTTCCTATGGGTCAGAAAAAAAGACTCATTTAATATTTTAAAAATTAACCAGTAAGGAAGAACATACAATGACTTCTTCAAAAGCATAGGTTGAACCAAGTTTGCTTGGATGTTGAGACATAAACTTAAAGGGGGACACTTTAGGCATGTGCTTAGTCTCTCAGTCATGTCCAACTCTTTGTCACTCTTTGGACTATAGCCTAATACTGGAGTGGTTTGCCACTTCCTTCTCCAGGGAATCTTTCTGACTCAGGGATCAAACTCTTGTCTCCTGTGTCTCCTGCATAGAAAGTGGATTCTTTACCTACTGAGCCATTGGGGAAGCCTGATTTTAGGAATGGGCCTAATAATAGCAATAGTAATTGCTAATACTTGGGCACTTACTCTGTAGAAAACACTTTGCTTATTGCTTTACAGGCATTTCATTTTATTCTAACAGCAATCCTATGATTATCCACTTTTAAAGGTAAGGAAACAAGGGCTTAAAGAAGTTAAATAATTTGTTCACATTGTGGTTATAAAATGGAGAATTGAGTAGTCTGACTCCAGAGACTGTAAGCTTAATTTCAGTACTATCCTGACAGAAAGAAAGAAAATCTGTGAACTTCAGTGTGTATGGCTATGAGCATGAAAGCCAAGGGATACTGCTTCCTGATATCATTGTTGTGGAAAAAGGTGTATATTGATAATTTTTTGGAAAACACTGTTTTATTCTTGGAGAAGATAGGTGCCCTTCTACCTAGAGCATCATGTATAATTTTTTTGGACACCAAAATTAAAAATGATAAAATCAGAAAGGTCGACTGAAATAATAGAGGGACGGAAAGTGTAGTGATGGGAATGTTCAAGAACAAATCATGTAGATTGGAACTGATGTATGAGATGAAGAGGGACAATAACCAATATAGAAAAATAGCCACAGTATTAGTGAAATGAGCATGGTCTTAGTCATTGAGTCCCAGGGCTGTGGGTTAAGAAGTCTATCATTGAAGCTTTTTCATGAATGGAATCTCAAGTAAAATAAAAGAAAAAACTCCTTTATACAACTTATGGAACTTGTTAACTCAAGAGGTTGTAAAGGGTGAAAATATATTCAGGAGAAAGATTGAAAGGTTCGATGAATGGCAGTTCCACGGATTATTTAGGAGAACCTTGGACTTCCCTGTAGCTCAGATGGTAAAGAATCTGCCTGCAGTGCAGGAGACGCAGTTTTGATCCCTGGGTCATGAAGATCCTCTGGAGAAGGGAACAGTGACCCACTCCTGTATTCTTGCCTGGAGAATCTCATGGACAGAGGTCCCTGGCAGGCTACAGTCCATGGGGTTGCAAAGAGTCGGACATGACTGAGCAACTAACTCTACTATTACTACTACTAGGCTGTCACAGAGATAGGACAGGGCTTTGAAGCTGATATCCAAGAGGACATCTGTGTTTCCTTTTAACATATCTCAGGGTAAAACTTTCAGTTCAGTTCAGTTCAGTCACTCAGTTGTGTGACTCTTTGCGACCCCATGGACTGAAGCACACCAGGCCTCCCTGTCCATCACCAGCTCCCAGAGCTTACCCAAACTCAGGTCCACTGCATCAGTGATGCCATGCATCTTTTGTTGTCCCCTTCTTCTCCTGCCTTCAATCATTCCCAACATTAGGGTCTTTCCAGTGAGTTAGCTCTTCACATCAGGTGACCAAAGTATTGGAGTTTCAGCTTCAGCATCAGTCCTTCCAATGAATGTTCAGGACTGATTTCCTTTAGGATGGACTGGTTGGATCTCCTTGCAGTCCAAGGGATTCTCAAGAGTCTGCTCCAACACCACAGTTCAAAAGCATCAATTCTTCAGCACTCAGCTTTCTTTATAGCCCAGCTCTCACATCCATACACTACTACTGGAAAAACCACAGCTTTGACTAGATGGACCTTTGTTGGCAAAGTAATGTCTCTGCTTTTTAATATGCTGTCTAGGTTGGTCATAACTTTTCTTCCAAGGAGCAAGCATCTTTTAATTTCATGGCTGCAATCACCATCTGCAGTGATTTTGGAGCCCAGGGAAATAAAGTCTGTCACTGTTTCCACTGTTTCCCCGTCTATTTGCCATGAAATGATGAGACTAGATGCCATGATCTTAGTTTTCTGAATATGGAGTTTTAAGCCAACTTTTTCACTCTCCTCTTTCACTTTCATTAAGAGGCTCTTTAGTTCTTCGCTTTCTGCCATAAGGTGATATCATCTGCATATCTGAGGTTATTGATATTTCTCCTGGCAATCTTGATTCTAGCTTTTGCTTCTTCCAGACCAGTGTTTCTCATGATGTACTCTACATATAAGATAAATATAGAGCCTTGATGTATTCCTTTCCCAATTTGGAACCAGTCTGTTGTTCCATGTCCATTTCTAACTGTTGCTTCTTGACCTGTATGCAGATTTCTCAGCAGGCAGGTCAGGTGGTGTGGTATTCCCATCTCTTGAAGAGTTTTCCACAGTTTGTTGTGATCCACACAGTCAAAGGCTTTGACATTGTCAATAAAGCAGAAGTAGATATTTTTCGGGAACTCTCTTGCTTTTTTGATGATCCAGAGGATGTTGGCAATTTGATTGGTTCCTCTGCCTTTTCTAAATCCAGCTTGAACATCTGGAAGTTCACGGTTCATGTACTGTTGGAGCCTAGCCTGGAGAATTTTGAGCATTACTTTGCTAGTGTGTGAGATGAGTGCAATTGTGAAGTAGTTTGAGCATTCTTTGTCATTACCTTTCTTTGGGATTGAAATGAAAACCAACCTAGGACATTCTATATGCCTGAACAACTTGTCTTTTCCAGAATATGACGTTGTTTTTTCGATTGTGTAAGCAGCACTGTCTCGCACAGGTGCCCAGCCATCTTCATCCTTTAAGACTCAACTTTAAAAGCACCTCTTTTGTGAAGCCTTGCCCAGCATTTTCAGGAAGTCAATTATTCTCTACTCAGTGCTTCTTGTAACTTTTTATATTTTAATTCCAATTACAGTTCTTAGGCAATTGTACAGCTGATTTTTTTTTTTTTTTACTGGTAAATAGCTAGATGGCAGATCTTGTGGTCAAAGAGATAAAGACAGGGATAGGAAAGTACAATCCTCCTATGTACCCAGAACTAGAAAACTGAATATTGGTTGACTTGTAGTGATTCCCACCACAACTATTATCCCTACTGTGAACTAAGGCTCAGAGAAGTTAATTTGTCCAAGGTCAAATAGCCGCAAAGAACTATAGCCAGATTGTAACTCTTTGTAGTCTAACTTCAAACCCCAGCTTTTAATCAGTGAAATATGAAGACAGTTTGACTCCTGAGTCACATTTTAATTTACTCCATACTTGACTATCATGGAGAATACTTGTAGTGAAGAAGGATGTTACACCTTTCCTTAAGTGCTTTGTGCCTCTGTAACAGGCATCATTATTTCTTGTATATACTTTCTTGTTTAATAAGGTCCTTAAGTGAAAGACTTTTCTTATCTTCACTCTGTAGATCTAGCACAGCCTTGCACATGATAGGTGCTCAATGAAAATTTTATTGAATTGAATTAAATATTTCTGTACTCTAGTCATCCAACACAGAGGCTGGACTGTGACTTAGAAATAAAACTCTTATTGGCTTCAGCTTCCTTACAGATCTCTCCAGTAAATGACTGGCAGCAACATAACTCATGCCAGTGTTCTGGAATACATTAGCATTTTCTATTTTAATATGTCTTATTTTGGCTATTTTAGAGAGTTATTACTAAAGAAGTTCTATTGTAAAATAGTTACTGTGAAAAAAAAAACAGTTTAAATTATAAAATTGATTCTAAAGAAGGCAGAAAGTTAAAGGAAAGGGGGATATTCCAGTCCTCTGAAGCCCAAGGGAACAATAAAATATACAGTAAATTTTATTTTTGTCACTTGTAACATTTATTTTAAAAAATAGCCTTGCCTTACATATGACTGTATCATGTGTTTAGGAATATGTAGCAACATATTGTTTTGTTTTTTGAAGAAATAAAAACCTGATTGGGAGGACAAGATAAAGTTAAAAGTTGCAATTGATAAAATATGAAATTTACTTTTTTTCTACATGAATGGAAAAGAATCTATATATCTTTAGAGAAATATTTGTGGAACTTATGAAATGGAAGAGGTGGCTGAAACCTGGAATGGTCAGGGAGGGTTTTGGAAAGAGTGCAGCCTGCTTCAGCACTGCTCCAAAGCAGCTTTATGCAGCTACAGAAAAACACCCCTGTGGTAAGTAACTAGTTTTGTTTTAATGTCATGATTGTTGTTGCTATTGTTCAGTCACTCAGTCGTGTCTGACTCTTTGCAACCCTATGTACTGCAACATGCCAGGCTTCCCTGTTCTTCACCATCTCCCGGAGCTTGCTCAAACTCTTGTCCATTGAGTTGGTGATGCCATACAATCTTCTCATCCTCTGTCATCCCCTTCTCCTCCTGCCTACTATCTTTCCCAGCATGAGGATCTTTTCCAATGAGTCAGCTCTTTCCAGCAGGTGGCCAAAGTCCTGGAGCTTCAGCTTTAGCATCAGTCCTTCCAATAAATATTCAGGATTGATTTCCTTTGGGGTTGACTGGTTTGATATCCTTGCAGTCCAAGGGATTCTTCAAGAGTCTTCTCCAACATCACAGTTTGAAAGCATCAGTTCTTTAGTGCTTAGCCTTCTTTGTAGTCCATCTCTCATATCCATACATGGCTACTGGAAAAACCATATCTTTGACTAGACGGAACTTTGTTGGCAAAGTAATGTCTCTGCTTTTTAATACTCTGCTAGGTTTGTCATAGCTTTTCTTCCAAGGAGAAAGTGTCTTTTAATTTCATGGCTTCAGTCACCAGCCACAGTGATTTTGGAGCCCAAGAAAATATCATGATTAAGCTGAAATAGGTCTTGGTGATGCCCAGCAATCTTACTGTTTTTCTTGTCCATTCACTTGCCTATTCTTTCTCTTCTCTCCTCAAAACACTTCTTTTTCTCCCTCTATCCCTTACTTTAATTGGCCTAACAAACATGAGTCCTTTAAACCTAAGTCAGACCATGTGATTCTTCTGCTCAAAATCTCTCAGTGGCTTTCCGTGTCTCTCAGAATAATTCCACAGTTCATGGAGTGGTCTGCTGGGCTCTGTGGTCCGCCATCCATTCTCCACCCCCACCCCCTTACACTTGTTCACCATATGGCCTATCTCTTACTACTCTCACATTTGTTCCCTCCTCTGGCCTCCTTGCTTTTCCTTGAAAATACAGAGCATGCGCTTATGTAAGGGCTTTTGCATTAGCTCTTCTTTTCCTTAGAAATTTCTTCCCTCAAATGCCTGTGTGGGTTGTCTCTCACTTTTTTCAGGCCTATGTTCAAATGTTAGAGAGACTTTTATGTAGAATGCCAAGGCCCACTCTCACCACACTCTCCAGCTCCCTTACACTACTTATGTCTCTCTCTCTCTTTATATATATGTATATTTAAAAATAAATATATACACACATACACTTGTTATACACACACACACACACTTGTTTATCTATTCAGTATCTGTCACTTCTCATTTAAATAAAGGACTTTGTTATATTTTGTGTTACATTCTCAGAACTTACATGTCATACACACTGCATTTTGAATGAATGAATGAGCTAGTAAACACTTGAAAAATGGGTGGACATTTGACAGATGAAGGCTACGCAAGTCATTTCATGTTACGGAAATGGTATGAGAAAAATGTAGAGGTAGGAATATGTATGATCAATTGTAGAGACACTGAGTAGACCAGTATGACTGGGGCATTGAGTTTGAGTTGAGAAATGGTAGTACAAAATTTAGAAAGTTATGCTTGTGTACAGTGTAAAAAGTTCTGAAGAACAAACTGAGGTGCTTATTTATATATGTAGTTAATGTGAAGTGATGTCTGATTTTAGAAGAATGGTGTGTGTTTTTCCTACCATTGGGACAAAATCCGTTAGACACATTTGACAGAAACTTAACAGTCTGTCCAGTGTCTCCAGTACCAGAGTTTCAGCAGCTTGCCTTATTTTGAAATATAGATAAACATGTTTTAATTAATTTTCAGTTTTGAGCTGGAAGATAAATTTGACATAGCATTCAAACCATTGCATGATATTATAAGTACTCTCATGGCAAGAACCATTGTTTAGCACATTGTCTGGTGTTTAGTAGAAGTAATTATTAGCAGTATACATGCTATCAATATTTGTTATGTGGAAACATGTCCCTAAGAATTTAAGTGATAAGGAATCTGCCTGCAATGCAGGAGACCCAGGTTTGATCCCTGGGTTGGGAAGATCCCTTGAGAAGGGAATGGCAACCCACTCCAGTATTCTTGCCTGGTGAATCCTGTGGACAGAGGACCTAGCAGGCTATAGTCCATGGGATCGCAAAGAGTTGGACGCAACTGAGTGACTAACCTGTTCTTTTTTCACTTTCACTTTAAGGCTACTCAACGAAGTAGTTCCCAACTGTAAGGGCTTTTGCATTAGCTATTCTTTTGGCAACTGTTCTTTATGGTTTCTTTACGGCCAGTAAGTCAAGAGATTAACCATATAATCCAGAGTTTAGAATTAGAACTTTTCCCCCTTTGATGATTAACTATTAAAAACACAGCCGTATTTGTTATATTAGAGGTAAATAACAAAATAAAATGTACTTTGGATTAAAATGGAATAGGATAGAACTGTAAGCATGACTTTTACTTAGGTTTTTTTTTTTTTGGTCTTTTATTTATTTTTTTTTTTGGGGGGGGCTCCAAAAACATTTATTAACAAGCGATATCAATGAATATCCATCATCTCATATAGGTACAAAATTGAATGGAGAAATTTCTTGTGATGACAACTCTTAGGGTTCACCCTCTTAACAACATCCATATACAACACACAGCAGTGTTAATTGTATTTATCATGTTGTACATTACATCCCTAGTACTTTTTTTTTTTCACTTTACAGTACTCTATTGGTTTTGGCATACATTGACATGAATCTGCCACGGGTGTACACGAATTTGCTTATTATGATTATAATCTTATCTAGAATGCATAGTGAATTTTATTTACATAACTTTTGTCTTGGCCTCTGCTTGGTTAGTTACTGGCAGCATTGACATTAGAATGTTACATCTGTTTCTAGGCACCTAAAACCTCTTTTCTATTGATTCTTGATGTTCCTTTATTCCCTGTTAGCAAGAAGGAATACAGTTTATTTCCCTTGCTTTAAGATATCAGATACTTAGTGTCTTTACCCTACAAACTGAGTCAGGAATCTGCTTGACTCTGTGAAAATCTTGTGTTATGAACTCTATATAGAATTCCTAGACAAAACTGACTCCATAGGGCTTCCTCCTTGCCCCTAGATCTTTCATCTGTTTTTATTGGTTTTTTTTGGTGATTGATTTAAACATATTATAACTTAGCAACTTTATATCCATCTCTCTTCTCTCTGCTCCAGATTTCTCACAAGACAGTGAGGAAGACAGTGTCTCTGTTTCTCTGTGAGTATGTGCTATAGCAGTTGGAAGAGAGATTTATATGTCACTATTCAGAGCATACATTTTCTTTTTTGTGACAGATGATCTTTTATTTTTTTTTCTGAATTTCTGATGGAAGTTAAGTCTTTTTTCTCTAAAAATATTTTGAAACATGTATTGAGCAAGATGGAAGAAAACCCAATTTTTGAGGGAAAAAAGGGATAGAAGAAGTATCTTCTGATGGTAGTATCTTCTCATTTGGAAGTATCTTCTCATTTGGAAACAGTTATTTAAAATGAGCATGGAGTTAGACACCAGTCAAGTGAGCAGTTTGAGGGAAGGAGGCCAGTGAAGAGAGTATTGTTTAATCCAGGACTCAAGTATTAGTGTTAAGGAGATTTTAGAGAAATAGAAAAGACTGTATGAATGGAAGGATAAATTTTTTTCTTTTTTAAGAGGTGTAGGAGAGGAATGAAGTAGTGGGAGACATAAGGCATTTAAGAGGGCAAACTGGTTTTAGATATATTGAGGAGGAAAGAGAAGGGCATAGGGTAGAAATAGCCATGAGGTAGGTGATGATATTGGACAGACGCCGGACTGGCTGCCAGCCCTCGGCCCTGGCGTCACGGTTCTGAACAAACTGTTTTGGCCAGCATGTAAAATCCCTGGAAATCGTCTATTCCAGCAAAGCCTCGTGAACTAGGAAAGCACCAAATGTTCTACTCTAGAAATGAAGCTAAGGGACAAACAAGCTAGACCTGAGAGAGATCAATAAAGAGACGCTGTAAGAGGAAGTTCAAGAGGGGGCAATTCAGAAATGAGACACATGCTCCGACTAGTTTGAAAGGGCTAATTAACCAAAAACGCTGAGAACCTTTTCAAAGCACCAACAAAAAAATACTCCATTTGCAGCTGGCCTCGCCAGGTGACTTTTGTTCAACTCAAAAAACAAACTTCGTAAGACAGAAAGGACTTAAGAAATTTCCTGGTAAACAATAGCCTGCTGGTGATTGCAGCCATAAAATTAAGACGCTTACTCCTTGGAAGGAAAGTTATGACCAACCTACCCAGCATGTTAAAAAGCAGAGAACTTACTTTGTCAACAAAGGTCCGTCTAGTCAACGCTATGGTTTTTCCAGTAGTCATGTATGGATGTGAGTTGGATTATAGAGAAGGCTGAGCGCCGAAGAATCGATGCTTTTGAACAGGGCTCCAAAATCACTGCAGATGGTGATTGCAGTCATGAAATTAAAAGACACTTACTCCTTGGAAGGAAGGTTATGACCAACCTAGACGGCATATTAAAAAGCAGGGACATTACTTTGCCAATGAAGGTCTGTAGGTTTTCCAGTGATCATGTATGGATGTGAGAGTTGGACTATAAAGAAAGCTGAGTGCAGAAGACTTGATTCTTTTGAACTATGGTGTTGGAGAAGACTCTTGAGAATCGTTTGAACTGCAAGGAGATCCAACCAGTCCATCCTAAAGGAGATCAGTCCTGGGTGTTCATTGGAAGGACTGATGTTGAAGCTGAAACTCCAGTACTTTGGCCACCTGATGCGAAGAGCTGACTCATTTGAAAAGACCCTGATGCTGGGAAAGATTGAGGGCAGGAGGAGAAGGGGATAACAGAGGGTGGAATGGTTGGATGGCATCACCAACTTGATGGACATGGGTTTGGGTGAACTCCAGGAGCTGGTGATGGACAGGGAGGCCTGGTGTGCTGTGGTTCATGGGGTCGTGAGGAGTTGGACACGACTGAGTGACTGAACTGAACTGATACTAACCTTTCATACATGTTATTTCAATGATTGTTACTTAATCCTTTGAGGGTATGAGCCTCATTTTTCTGATGAGGATGTCACGGGACTTGCTAGTATATGGTGAAGCCAGGGTTAAACTCAATATTTTGTTTCCAAAGTCCATGCTTTTCCTTTTCACGTCATTGATTCTGACACCTAGGAATGGGAAAACTGGAAACGAACTCTGGGAGTAAGGATTAAGAAATACACAAGTATAATAATTTTGGTATTAGAAGAGTAGATGGAGAGTATGGAAAAATTTTTTAAGAAAGAAAATGGGGTTTTGCTAAGGCAAAAGTGCTTCCCTCATGGCTCAATGATAAAGAATCCATATGTCAATACAGGAGACACAGGAGACTTAGATTTGATCCCAGGGTTGGGAAGATTCCCTGGAGAAGGTCATAAAAACCCACTCCAGTATTCTTGCATGTAAAATCCTGTGGAAAGAGGAGCCTGGTGGGATATAGTCCAGGGAGTCACAAAGAATTGGACACAACATGTATGGATGTGAAAGTTGGACTGTGAAGAAAGGTGAGCACCAAAGAATTGATGCTTTTGAACTGTGGTGTTGGAGAAGACTCTTGAGAGTCCCTTGGACTGCAAGGAGATCNAGCCTTAGGACAAGAGGGAAATGCCTCCATATTTTCTTCCCCTAAAATGTTTCGTGTTAGACTCCTAGGTCCTTACATGAAGGAGCTGTGTACTCATGTTGTCTTGTATTGGTCTGGCAGATAGATCTTTGTGTGCTGATAATTTTGTTAAGCTTTGTTAATTTTGTGAAGCTCCAATACGTTGGCCACCTAATGCAAAGAGTTGACTCATTGGAAAAGACTCTGATGCTGGGAGGGATTGGGGGCAGGAGGAGAAGGGGACGACAGAGGATGAGATGGCTGGATGGCATCATCGACTCGATGCACATGATTTTGAGTGAACTCCAGGAGTTGGTGATGGACAGGGAGGCCTGGCGTGCTGCAATTCATGGCGTCGCAAAGAGTCAGACATGACAGCGACTGAACTGAACTGAACTGAGTGCCTGAGCAAGGCAGTATGAGAGTACTGATTTACTAGCAATATTTTTTCAAAACCAGGCTATATAAATGCGAAATTAATTCTACTTGAAATCTTTTTTTCAGTTGTTTGCTGGCTGATATGCTTGAGTTCTTCTCTCACTATTTCATATAATTAATACATTGGAATATTGCCACCTAACATAAACATATTTCCATCTTTAGCTAAAGGTTCCATGAGGAAAGTCAAAACATTTTTTGACATAAATTTTCTCCCAAGGCAATAGAAATAAAAGCAAAAATAAGCAAATGGGACTAATCAAACTTACAAGCTTTTGCACAGCAAAGGAAACCACAAACAAAGTAAAAAGAAGACCTACAGACTGGAAGAAGATACTTGCAAATGAGATAACCAACAGGGGCTTAATTTCCAAAATATACAAACAATTCATAAAACTCAGAATCTAAAAAACAAACAATGCAATCAAAATATGGGAGAAAGACCTAAATAACCAGTTCTTCAAAGAAGACATATAGCTGGCCAGTAAGCATATGAAAAGATGCTCAGTGTTGCTAATTATTAGAAAAATACAAATCGAAACTATGATGAAGTGTCAACTCATACTGGTCAGAATGGCCATCATTAAAAAGTCTACAAATAACAGATGTTATAGAGGATGTGGAGAAAAAAGAACCCTCCTATACTGTTGGTGGGAATTAAGAATAGAGTTGCCATATAATCCAACAATCTTACTCCTCGACATATATACGGAGACAGCTTTGAAAGATACATGCACCACAATGTTCATAACAGCATTATTTATGGTAGCCAAAGACATGGAAGCAATCTAAATGTCTGTTGACAGATAAATGGATAAAGAAGGTACAGTGTGTGGGTATGTATGTATGTATTATAATACATATAATGGACTATTGCTCAGCCATGAAAAGAATGAAATAGTGCTATTTGCAGCAACATAGATGGACCTAGAGTAGAGACTGCCATACTGAGTGAAGTGAGGCAGACAGAGAAAGACAAATACCGTATGATATATGTGGAATCCAAAATGTGACACAAAGGAACTTATTTACAAAACAGAAACAGAGGCACAGACATAGAAAACAAATTTATGGTTACCAACGGGAAAGGGGGTAGGGGAGAGATGAATCAGGGGTTTGGGATTAGCAGGTACAAACTACTATATATAAAATATATAAACAAGATCCGACTGTAAAGCACAGAAAAATATATTCAATATCCTGTAATAAACTATTATGGAAAAGGATATGAAAAAGAATATATGTGTTTCTGTGTGTGTGTGTGTGTATGTGTATAACTGAATCACTTTGCTGTACACCAGAAACTAACACAATATTGTAAATCAACTATATACCTCAATTAAACATTAAAAAATTAAGCATATGAAATGAGTGCCATTGTGTGGTAGTTTGAACATTCTTTGACATTGTCCTTCTTTGGGATTGGAATGAAAACTGACCTTTCTAGTCCTGTGGCCACTGCTGAGTTTTCCAAAGTTATTGCCATATTGAGTGCAGCACTTTCACAGCACCATCTTTTAGGACTGGAAATAGCTCAGCTGGAATTCCATCCACTAGCTTTGTTCATAGTGATGCTTCCTAAGGCCCACTTGATGTCTAAGGCCCTCCAAGATGTCTGGCTCTAGGTGAGTGATCACACCATCATGGCTATCTGGGTCATTAAGATCTTTTTCTGTATAGTTTTTCTGTGTATTTCCACCTGTTCTTAATGTCTTCTGCTTCTGTTAGGTACGTACTGTTTCTGTCCTTTATTGTGCCCATTTCGCATGAAATATTCCCTTCAGTTTAAGAATTTTCCTTATTACAAGATTCAGACTTAAATTGAAGAAAGTAGGGAAAGCCATGAGGCCATTCAGGTATGACCTAAATGAAATCCCTTACAGTGGAAGTGACAAATGGATTCAGGGGACTATATCTGAAAGATAGAGTGCCTGAAGAGCTATGGACGGAAGTTCATAACATTGTATAGGAGGCGGTGATCAAAACCATCCCCAAGAAAAAGAAATGCAAAAAGTCAAAATGGTTGTCTGAGGGGGCCTTAGAAATAGCTGAGGAAATAAAGGGAAAGCCATGAGGCCATTCAGGTATGACCTAAATGAAATCCCTTACAGTGGAAGTGACAAATGGATTCAGGGGACTATATCTGAAAGATAGAGTGCCTGAAGAGCTATGGACGGAAGTTCATAACATTGTATAGGAGGCGGTGATCAAAACCATCCCCAAGAAAAAGAAATGCAAAAAGTCAAAATGGTTGTCTGAGGGGGCCTTAGAAATAGCTGAGGAAATAAGAGAAGTGAAATGCAAAGGAGAAAAGGAAAGATACACTCATCTGAATCCAGAGTTCCAAAGAATAGCAAGGAGAGATAAGAAAACCTTCCTAAGTGAACAATGTAAAGAAATAAGGGAAAACAATAAAATGGGAAAGACTAGAGATCTCTTCAAGAAAATTAGAGATACCAAGGGCCACAGGACTGGAAAAGATCAGTTTTCATTCCAATCCCAAAGAAAGGCAATGCCAAAGAATGCGTGAACTAGTACACAATTGAACTCATCTCATATGGTAGTAATGCTCAAAATTCTCCAAGCGAGGCTTCAACAGTATGTAAACCGAGAACTTCTAGATGTTCAAGCTGCATTTAGAAAAGGCAGAGGAACCAAAGAGCATATTGCCAATATCTGTTGAATCATAGAGAAAGCAAGAGAATTCCAGAAAAACACCTACTTCTGCTTTATTAACTACACCAAAGCCTTTGACTGTGTCGATCACCACAAACTGTGGAAAATTCTTAAAGAGATGGGAATACCACACCACCTTACCTGCCTCCTGAGAAACCTGCATGCAGGTCAAGAAGCAACAGCTAGAATTGGACATGGAACAATGGACTGGTTCCAAATTGGGAAAGGAGTATGTCAANGATCACCACAAACTGTGGAAAATTCTTAAAGAGATGGGAATACCACACCACCTTACCTGCCTCCTGAGAAACCTGCATGCAGGTCAAGAAGCAACAGCTAGAATTGGACATGGAACAATGGACTGGTTCCAAATTGGGAAAGGAGTATGTCAACACTGTATGTTGTCACCCTGCTTATTTAATTTATATGCAGAGTGCATTATGCTTGAAATGCCAAGCTGAATGAAGCACAAGCTGGCATCAAGATTGCCTGCAGAAATATCAATAATCTCGGATATGCACCACCCTTATGGCAGAAAGTGAAGAGGAAGAGAAGATCCTCTTAGTGAAAGAGGAGAGTGAAAAGGATGGCTTAAAATTCTGCATTCAAAAAACAAAGATCACAGTCTTCAGTCCCATCCACTTCATGGCAAATAGAAGGGAAAAAAGTGGAAATAGTGACAGATTTTTTCTTGGGCTCCAAAGTCATTGCAGATGGTGACTGAAGCCATGAAATTAAAAGATGCTTGCTCCTTGGAAGAAAGGCTATGATAAAACTAGACAGCATATTAAAAAGCAGAGATATCACTTTGCTGACAAAGATTGCTATGGTCAAAGCTATGGTTTTTCCCATAGTCATGTATCAATGTGAGAGTTGGACTGTAAAGAAGGCTGAGCACCAAAGAACTGATGCTTTTCAATTGCGATGCTGGAGAAGACTTTTTTTTTTTTTTTTGTATTTATTTATTTTTTTACATGAACTCCCAAACATGAACCCCCCTCCCACCTCCCACCCCACATCATCCCTCCAGATCATCCCCATACACCAGCCCCAAGCGTCCTGCATCCTGCATTGAACATAGACTGGCAATTCATTTCTTACATGATAGTATACAAATTTCAGTGCTATTGCGAGTCTCTTGGTCAGGAAGGAGATCAAACCAGTCAATCCAAACAGAAATCAACCCCGAATATTCATTGGAAGGACTGATCCTGAATATGAAGCTCCATTACTTTGGGTACCTGATGCAAAGAACCAAATCATTGGAAAAGACCCTGCTGATGGAGATCGAAGGAGAAGGGAACAGCAGAGGATGATTGTTAGATAGGATCATCCTCTCAATGGACATGAATTTGAGCAAATTCCAGGAAATAGTGTAGGACATGGAAGCCTGATGTGGTGAAATCCATGGGGTTGCAAATGTCAGACATGACTTTGCAGTTGAAGAACAAGAAAAATTAGCTCTTTATAAATTTGCCATTAGCACTAAATTAGGGAAACAGCCATTGCTCCTGGGTGAGCAATACAAGGAGCAATACAAGCTCCTATGAGCTTCTGGTCACATTTTACTCAGCCAGTCAACACACAGCCTTGTTTATATTTGTTTTGTTAGAAAACATTTTATTTGATATGAACTTCCTACAAATAATTTTGTTACCAAACTGAACTCAGATCTGCTCACCCTTGAAAAGCAAAGCCAATCTACTGACACGTGACTGTGGTAAAGAAAAAGTACAGTGTATATTGCAGGACACCATACAAGGAGAATGGGCAGTTAATACTCAAAAGAGCCAAACTCCCTGATGACTTTAAGGAAAGATTTAAAACAAACAAACAAAAAGAACATTAGTATGAGGGCTCTCGGATATGTGATGATCTCACGGACTTTCTTCTGAGAAGTTGATGCTGCAGTAATGGGGTGACATCTGGGAATCTTAATCATCAACCTTCTGGTTGCAGCCAGTCTGGGGTGTATGTTCTTGTGGTCAGAATGTAGTCCTCATCTTCCACCTGGGTGGCAGTCTTAGTTTCTGCAGAACAACTCAAAAAATGTGCATCAGATTGTTACGTAGATCCCTTGGGGAGGAACTCAAACTCTGTTTTAT
This sequence comes from Oreotragus oreotragus, assembly GCA_006410675.1. Taxonomy (NCBI): domain Eukaryota; kingdom Metazoa; phylum Chordata; class Mammalia; order Artiodactyla; family Bovidae; genus Oreotragus; species Oreotragus oreotragus. Next base: position 56,610 of record SJYX01004942.1, read on the forward strand.
TGTTAAACATTGTTTAAGCTATCATTACTTTTCTTGATTGACTTTTTATTTCTGCAGTCCCTCACTTCCCTAGTTGTTAACTTCTTGTGTCTGCTCTTAGAACTTGAGAAAAGCCTGGGAGACTAAAGCAGTTTTTTCTTCAGACAAGAAACGGGACAAGGAAGGGCTTTTACACTCAGGAAGACCTTACGGGGACCTCCTCAGTTTCAGTTGTATGGAGTATTTCTTTATAATAAAACACTAGCTCAAAAGATTGTAACATATTCATGACCCTGAGCAATGTGACTGTAAATTTCTTTCACTTGAAACCTCACCACCACATTTTTGAAAAATTGGTCATCATCATGTGAATCCACACATTTACTCACTTTCCCATCTTTTCCATAGCTTCACCACACACTGTTGATGTTACTTAAGCACTGTTGAGAGTGGCCTTTCTCTTGAGGTACTGTATTATTGATCTATTAACATTGAACTCAAGACCAGCAAAACCAGGACTCAGTGCCTGATGGAGGTTTATCTGCTACATGTAGTTCCTCTGGAAGGCACATCACAGCTTTCTTAAGTACACTAGAGAACACTTTAGCGCTGTGCTTGCGGACCACGTTAAATAATGATACACCAACAAAAAGCACAAGAATGTGAAAACCATGGCATAAAATAGACGGAGAAAAGCATACTTGTTTACAGTTTGAAAACTGAAACAAGAAGGCAGACCATCACCTTATTTGGCTTCTGTTGGGAACATGCGAATGGAATGTCTAAATTTTGCCATTCTGCGCATTTCTGCAAATGAACATGAGAGCACCATGAGTATTGACTTTGAGGTTACAAATAAATATATTTAGCAAGTACACAAATGTGCAAATATAGAATCACCAAAAAATAGCATCAAAACTTCAGTTGGGCTTATCACAAACCAATTTTTGTGCTTTGCAATTGTCAGGATTTTTATGATGCTTTGAATGAATTAGGTAATATTTTAAAGTTACCACATGCTTTACTATTGTGTATTTCTCAGGGTAGCCCTGTAAAGAGAAAATTTTGACTTTATTATCAGATTACTATTAGACAAACAGGAGCTGAAGTAAATAAAGGGATAATTTATGTATTTTAATATATTTATTTTTAAATGAAGGATAAATGCTTTACAATATTGTGTTGATTTCTGCCATACATAACCACATATCAGCCGTAGGTATACATATGTCCCCTCCTTCTTGAACCTCTAGTTTGTCACAGAGCCTAGTTTGAGTTCCCTGAGTCATTCAGCAGATTCCCATTGGCTATTTTACATACGGTAGTGTATATATTTCTGTGCTTCTCTCTCCATTTGTCCCACCCTCTCTTCTAAAGGGACTGTTTTAAAATCACCGAATAATCCACTGGTTAGTCAAAAAACATCAGTGGCAAACCAGCACCAGACTGAGAGGGTGTTTCTTTGCCCACTGCTACTCGTGCTACCGTACATCCCTCTTTTTTTGAGATATTGCTGATGGAAAAATCATTTCTTTGAGACTATAGCCTTTTTTACCTCTATTTCTTATGTCTGCTCAAAAGTACATTTTTATCCAGAAAATTCTCTTTGAAGGCTTTATCTATCAGTTACATATTTGACATTTGTGTAACAAGTATGATGTGGTGGTTAAAACCCCATTAAGCCTGGTTTAAATGCTGGTTCTGCCTTTTACTAGCTATGTAGACTTAGGCATATTTATCATCCATAAATCTGTCTCTCCATTTTTTAAAATTGGTGAAATAATGATATTAATATGTTATATATATTATATGTGTTATATATGTATATATATATATGCGTAATAATTGGGCTTCCCTTGTGGCTTAGCTGGTAAAGAATCCGCCTGCAATGAGGGAGACCTGGGTTTGATTCCTGGANCTTTACTAGCGTGTGAGATGAGTGCAATTGTGCGGTAGTTTGAGCATTCTTTGGCATTGCCTTTCTTTGGAATTGGAATGAAAACTGACCTTTTCCAGTCCTGCGGCCACTGCTGAGTTTTCCAAATTTGCTGGCATATTGAGTGCAGCACTTTCACAGCATCATCTTCCAGGATTTGAAACAGCTCAACTGGAATTCCATCACCTCCACTAGCTTTGTTCTTAGTGATGCTTTCTAAGGCCCACTTGACTTCACATTCCAAGATGTCTGGCTCTAGATTAGTGATCACATCTATTATTATTATAGAGAACCTATTTTAAATGAGGCCACAATATTTCTCTAAAGCAGGAAATGCTTGTATCATCTCTGTTATTTACCATTTGTTATATCATGAAGTCTCAAAGAAGTTAAGTGAATTGTTTTCCAGACTCCAGTATCTTGGAGCTGTCCTTTCTATAAATTTATAACGAATACTGCTCTTCTACTGTTAGAATATTAATTACAGGAGTTGAATATGACTGAGCGACTGAACTGAACTGAATGTAATAAGTCACTCAGAATGAAATGTGGGCGAGGATTCATTTGTTGTATTCATGGCTGACTTCCTGATTGCCCAGTTCATTGTCTGGCACATAGTAGGCCACACTGTATGATTACTAAATGAATAGATTAAATCTCAAGGTCAAAATTTTTATGTAGTAAATCCTTTTTCCATTTCCACTCTTATTTCCCCAAATTATTGCCATAAAACCCATGCCTTTTAGGCACTACACTAGGTTGAAAAAGTAAAGCGTATCAGTTTATTTCAGCTCAATCACTCAATTGTGTCCAACTCTTTGCGACCTCGTGGACCGCAGCACTCCAGGCTTCCCTGTCCATCATCAGCTCCCAGAGCTTGCTCAAACGCATGTACATCGAGTCAGTGATGCCATCCAACTGTCTCATCCTCTGCTGTCCCCTTCTCCTCCTGCCTTTAATCTTTCTCAGCATCAGGGTCTTTTCTAATGAGTCAATTCTTTGCATCAGGTGGCCAAAGTATTGGAGTTTCAGCTTCAGCATCAGTCCTTCCAATGAATACTCAGGACTGATTTCCTTTAGGATTGACTGGTTGGATCTCCTTGCAGTCCAAGGGACTCTCAAGAGTCTTCTCCAACACCACAGTTCAAAAGCATTAGTTCGTTGGTGCTCAGCTTTCTTTATGGTCCAACTCTCACATCCATACTTGACTACTGGGAAAACCATAGCTTTGACTAGACGGACCTTTGTTAGCAAAGTAATGTCTCTGCTTTTGAATATGTTATCTAGGTTGGTCATAGCTTTTCTTCCAAAGAGCAAGTGTCTTTTAATTTCATGGCTGCAATTACCATCTACAGTGATTTTGGAGCCCCAAAAAATAAAATCTGTCACTGTTTCCATTGTTTCCCCATCTATTTACCATAAAATGATGGGACCAGATGCCACCATCTTTGTTTTTTGAATGTTGAGCTTTAAGCCATGCTTTTCACTCTCCTCTTTCACTTTCATTAAGAGGCTCTTCAGGTCCTCTTCACTTTCTATCATTAGGGTGGTGTCATCTGCAAATCTGAGTATTGATATTTCTACCAACAATCTTGATTCCAGCTTGTGCTTCATCCAACCCAGCATTTCTCATGATGTATTCTGCATATAAATTAAATATGTGGGGTGACAATATACAGTGTTGACATACTCCTTTCCCAATTTGGAACCAGTCCATTGTTCCATGTCCAAGTCTAGTTGTTGCCTCTTGACCTGCATGCAGGTTTAGTAGGAGGCCAGTAAGGTGGCATGGTATTCCCATCTCTTTAAGAATTTTCCACAGTTTGTGATGATCCACACAATCAAAGGCTTTGGCATAGTCAATAAAGCAGAAATATATGTTTTTCTGGAAATCCCTTGCCTTTTCAGTGATTGAACAGATGTTGGAAACTTGATTTCCGGTTCCTCTGCCTTTTCTAAACGCAGCTTGAACATCTGGAAGTTCTTGGTTCACATACTGTTGAAGCCTCGCTTGGAGAATTTTGAGCATTACTTTGCTAGTGTTGGAGATGAGTACAATTGTGCGATTGGTTGAACATTCTTTGGCATTGCTTTTCTTTGGGATTGGAATGAAAAATGACCTTTACCAGTCCTGTGGCCACTGCTGAGTTTTCCACATTTGCTGGCATCTTGAGTGCAGCACTTTGAGCAGCATCATCTTTTAGGATTTAAAATAGCTGGAATTCCATCACCTCTACTAGCTTTGTTCAAAGTGATGCTTCCTAAGGTCCACTTGACTTCACATTCCAGGATGTCTGGCTCTAGGTGAGTAATCATAACATTGTGGTTATCTGGGTCATTAAGATATTTTTTGGTAAAGTTCTTCTATGTATTCTTGTGACCTTTTCTTAATATCTTCTGCTTCTGTTAGATCCATAGCATTTCTGTCCTTCATTGTGCCTATCTTTGCATGAAATATTCCCTTGGTGTCTCTAATTTTATTGAAGAGATCTCTAGTCTTTCCCATTCTATTATTTTCCTCTATTTCTTTGCATTGATCACTTAGGAAGGCTTTCTTATCTCTCCTTGCTGTTCTTTGGGACTCTGCATTCAGATGGGTGTATCTTTCCTTTTCTCTTTTGCCTTTAGCTTCTTTTCTTTTCTCAGCTATTGTAAGGCCTCTTCAGTAAACAGTATAAAGATACACAAAACACAGTTCCTGTTCAAGAATCTTGCAGTCTGTTACAGATAGCAGTGTCCTGTGACTGTGTAACGAAATACCACAAATGTAGTGGCTACCACAGTAGAAATTTATTCCGTCACCATACTGGAGCCCAGAAATCCAAAATCAAGGTGATGGCAGAACTGGCTCCATTCAAATTCACAAGGGATGTTCTGTCCCACGCATCTTCCAGCTTCTGCTGGCTCTAGGTATTCCTTGGCTTATGGCTGCATCACTCCAATCTGGACCTCTATGATTCCATCCCTTCCTCTTATCTGTTCTCTTTTTATCTCTTATCCACTTGTCATTGGACTTAGGGCCCACCCTGATACTCCAAGATGATTTCATCTCAAAATCCTAGATTACATCTGCAAAAACCCTTTTTTCATGTAAGGTGACATTCATAGATACCAGATATTTGATGTGAATATTTTGAGGGGCTATTTTTAACCTATCACAGCTTGCAGTAACTGTCAAATTTGTTTTTATGAGGGTGCAAACAGTTCCTTACTTCAGGTGTAAGAAGCGATTATGTTGCCAGCTACAAATGGGGAGATGGCAGTATGTACAAAACACAGCTCACCCATGCTTGATTGTTGTCTTTTTAAAGTATATTAAGTTTTGAATATATTCCCAGCTACCCATTCTTAGTTCTTATTGAGAAATTTAATATGCAGTTCTCCTCATCACAAGCCTCCACAGCCTTCAGAAAATACAGTGGAATTCAAGCTCTGGTACGAGATTGCTTGGCTATAGATCCCTGGCCTTACCCCCATCATTTACTAGCCATGTGGCCTTTGGCAAGTTGTACCTGGAAATGGGAATTATGATAGTAGTTGCCTCACTGAGTTGTTGTAAGGATTAAATAAGTTAATACATGTAAAGCATATATTATAGTTCCTGGCACACAGCATTTAATTAGTTAACATTTATTAATGATTTTTAGCTATTGTTGTATTTGCCTTTGTGGGAATATAGGAGAAATATAAGACCTGGCGCTTTTCCTGAGGTCTCTAAAATCTTGTGGAAAATACAGGACTAATATAGTTGGGTTCTAGTTGTAGGACAAGAGACCAAAATTATGGAGTCTATACTAGAGATGGTTATGATAAATCTCATATGAGGTAAGGAGGCTTGATCTTGTGCTGTGATAGAGACTGGAGTAGAAGAGTGGGATGAAAAGTGAAAATGTTAGTCACTCAGTTGTGTCCAATTCTTTGCAACCCCATGGACTATAGTCCATGACGCACCTCTGTCCTTGGAATTCTCCAGGCAAGGATACAGGAGTATGTTGTCATCTCCTTCTCCTGGGGATCTTCCCCACCCAGGGATTGAACCCAAGTCTCCTGCACTGCAGGCAGATTCTTTACTGACTCATCTATCAGGTAAGCCCTAGAAGGGTGGGATAAATGGGTAATTTTAATGGAAAAGTGGGCCAAGGCTTGGTCACTTAATTTTACTTTGCTATATGGGAAAAACAATCTTTCTTAGTTCCATTCTAAAACCAGCATTGGTTGGTCTTTTTACTAAGGTGAATTAATTATAAAATTCCTTCTTGATCTCAAGTTTTCTGAATCTGAACTCTTCTGATTTCTTAAGAAATCCACCAAACAATTTGCTTAGGTGAACTGAGTGCCAGAAGCCTAACCAGTTCTAGCCTCTGCTGTTGTCTGAACTATACTCTTTGATTAATCTACCCATATACACACTCAATCATGCTCTTATAACTCTTGAGACACATGATCAGTTCAGTTTAGTCGCTCAGTCCTGTCCGACTCTTTGTGACTCCATGAATTGCAGCACGCCAGGCCTCCCTGTCCATCACCAACTCCCGGAGTTCACCCAAACTCATGTCCATCGAGTCGGTGATGCCATCCAGCCATCTCATCCTCTGTCGTCCCCTTCTCCTCCTGCCCCCAATCCCTCCCAGCATCAGTCTCTTTTCCAATGAGTCAACTCTTCACATAAGGTGGCCTGGAATGTGAAGTCAAGTGGGCCTTAGAAAGCATCACTACGAACAAAACTAGTGGAGGTGATGGAATT
>SJYX01004942.1:63969-108887 GCA_006410675.1 Oreotragus oreotragus
AAGCCTCTTGATGAAAGTGAAAGAGGAGAGTGAAAAAGTTGGCTTAAAGTTCAACATTCAGAAAACGAAGATCATGGCATCTGGTCCCATCATTTCATGGGAAATAGATGGGGAAACAGTGGAAATGGTGTCAGACTTTATTTTTGGGGGGCTCCAAAATCACTGCAGATGGTGATTGCAGCCATGAAATTAAAAGACGCTTACCCCTTGGAAGGAAAGTTATGACCAACCTAGATAGCATATTGAAAAGCAGAGACATTACTTTGCCAACAAAGGTCTGTCTAGTCAAGGCTATGGTTTTTCCAATGGTCATGTATGGATGTGAGAGTTGCACTGTGAAGAAAGATGAGCGCCAAAGAATTGATGCTTTTGAACTGTAGTGCTGGAGAAGACTCTTGAGAGTCTCTTGGACTGCAGGAAGATCCAGCCAGTCCATCCTAAAGAAGATCAGTCCTGGGTGTTCTTTGGAAGGACTGATGCTAAAGCTGAAACTCCAATACTTTGGCTACCTCATGTGAAGATGATGAGAAAGGATTAACTGAATAAATTTTATATACATATATTTTTCTATAAATACTTCTCTTTCCAATCTCCTCATTTGATGGAAATACAGAGAAATGGCCTAGAATATATAGCAAAAGCCTTCTGAAATAGGTGGGTGTTGTTTCTTTTCATTGAGCAAATAGTGTGATCTTACAGTAGTTTTCTACTTTGTAAGTCTGCAGCAAAGTACATACTTATTCAGCTGATACATGAACATCATTATTTCAGCAATTGCTGTAGTTTCTCTATTAAATCTAATAATATTTCATGAAAAGCAGGCACCCAAAGAAAGTGAAAAAAGAAATCAATTTAGGAAATAAACTTGAATATAATTAAAATTAGAACTTCCTTTATTTTCATAGTTCAGCCTTTATATAGCTGTTATACAGTCAAAGGAGATAAATCTAACATTTCATCTGCTGTTATGAACACCAGAATAACAAAACTAATCACATTAGGTTTTCCCATTTATAAAGGTTTGATGTTATCTTTTTTTAGCATCAGTTCCCTGCTTCCAAAACAATACATCTGTAGTCAATCTTCAGTTAGTGGTTGTAGCTGGAGAGATATTAACAGTAAATGGGAACAAAGTAATAAGATTTTTATTTATTTTATAATGAGTATATTGGGGCCTAAAGTTGAATTACTGGGATTAATATAATTCAGAGTTTTTCACAATCTCTTTCTATGATCACTAGGTAATTTTTTCTCTATAAAGTTGCCCTAAATTTTCAAAATGTCACATTAAGGGTATTTTATTTGGGATTTCAGATTGTCCTCTTTGCTCACTCAAGCTCCCCTGGATTTTGAACCTCTCTCTTTTGTCACTATGGATACTTTTGGTAGTGTTGGTGGTGGGAATATTGATGAACACAGTTTTTTAAAAGAAATTATTTGATTTTTTGGTATATTTTTTATATTAAAGGAAATTTGAAAAATACAGACATGTAGGAAGGTTAAATACATTACCCAAATATCCTCCTGAAAAATTTCAATGAAAAACACAAGACCCTTATTTTTACCCTTGGCAAAATGCTATTCTTGTTTTTGGAATTTGTTCACAGTTGGTAAAGCAAATTTGCAGTTTTACCTTTTGTTGTTACTAAGATGTGATCAAGACCATCTAGTTCAGAAGTGCTATTTATATAGCAGACACTTTGTAAAGTTTTGTAGACATAACGTATCTTGCTTTAGAAGCAATATCTTCACCACACACAAGAATTTACCTTCAGAAACACAGGCATGCATAAGCAGGAAATTCTTTGAACTTTATCAGATGGTGATACACTGGAGGGATATCCTGAAATTAGTGAATCAGCATGGATGGCAGCTTTCTTCTGAAGGATATTTCTTTGTGTCAAAGTTGTTATTTCCAGTTAGTTGATCTAGATGGAAAATTGCTTACCTATTCAGGTAATTTTGACATGTGATTGTGATTATATAGCTCACATGTAGAAAATTACAGACTCTGTCAATTTTGTACTACTATTTTATTGAGGGTTTTCTCAGCAAGGATTATTACTGTAGCTTCTGATTGATGGAAGACACAATAAACCTTAAGTTTATAGTTTATTGATGTAGTTTATTATCATTTTCACTTGATTTGTACAACAAATTTTTACAAAATTATATTGTAATTTTATTGTACAATGGAGGTCACTGGGGTCCTTGTAAGAAAAAAATTTCATAGTTTTTTTTTTTTTGGTTGTTTAGTGAAATCTGGAATATATATACAATTCAATACACTGTTGTTACTATTACTTGACTTAGGAATTAATATATGAATTTATTATCTTAAAAAAGATCATTTGCAATTAGTAATTTTGATAACATATTGTAAAAACAGAGAACTATTATTTTTTACATACTAGACTGGCCAAATTGGAAAGTTTAACAAAGTCAGGTTTTGGTGTGTGGATATAGGAACCCTTGTGCACTGCCAGTGGGACTGAACAGGGATAGACGTTCTGGACAGCAAATGAGAAATGTCCTTGCTCTCTTATTTTGAAATTCCCCTCATATGTGTTTACTCCCATGGAAATTCTCATGTGGATTCTTAAAGGAACATGTACTAGGGTATTTACCGCAACTTTATTTGTGGTAGAGAGTTGTGTAAACTGGATGCTCACTACTGGGAGCGTGCATAGGTAAAATAAGTACAGAGAGTATTATGCAACAATTAAAAAGAACCAATTTGTTCATAACAACACAGNTTAAAGGAACATGTACTAGGGTATTTACCGCAACTTTATTTGTGGTAGAGAGTTGTGTAAACTGGATGCTCACTACTGGGAGCGTGCATAGGTAAAATAAGTACAGAGAGTATTATGCAACAATTAAAAAGAACCAATTTGTTCATAACAACACAGATGGATCATAAAAACATTGTGAAAGAAATAGTGATAAAACAATATCATTTATGTAAACTTAAAAAATGCTCACATGATAAAAGCATATGCAAAGAAAAATAAATAAAGCACATTTAAGTGGTTTTCTGTCTTCAGGATAGGGGAAAACTTTAATGTAGTGTGGGTATAAAGACAAACAAAAAAAATAAATGCAATAAGAGAGGGGATTTGCAAAGATTCATGATGATAATGTATCATGAACTGAATATAATTAATTCTGCCTTCTGAATTTGAGATTATAAGTAAAATAAGCAGCAAAAACAATAACAGAAATTAAAAAATAAAAACCATCTATAATTCTTTTACAAATTCTATATTGTTTAAAAGAATGGTTTTGGTGTTGTTGTTAGCCTTTGTAACTCTGGTACCTAAAACATAGTAGTAAGTAAATTTTTGTTAGTTAAATGAGTAAATTGGATGGATGAATTAATATAAATAATTATTTTTCAGTGATCTCATGTTCCTTACGGTTGTTATCTCCATGTTTTAAACTGCTGAATCAGGGAAATAAATATAGCCTCTCTATTTTGGTGGCTCTGCATGTCATATCACAAATTGTTTTAATTAAATCAGTGGCTTTATAAAATGCGAATTTGCTTACCTCATGACTAACTGCTTTATTGTCTCCGTTTAAGCTTTCAGAGGAAAATGACTTTTTTTCACCTCTTTTTAAAACTTTTAACTTTATATTGGAACATAGCCAATTGACAACGTTGTGAAAGTTTCAGGTGCACAACCAAGTGACTCAGCCATACGTATACAGGTATCCATTCTCCCCTAAATTCCCCACTTATCCAGGCTGCCACATAACATTAAGCAGAGTTAAAACTCTGTTAAAACTTAATCTGCGCATGATTTCTTCTGACTATATATATAGACACATGTACCCCAATGTTCATCGCAGCACTGTTTATAATAGCCAGGACATGGAAGCAACCTAGATGTCCATCAGCAGATGAATGGATAAGAAAGCTGTGGTACATATACACAATGGAGTATTACTCAGCCATTAAAAAGAATACATTTGAATCAGTTCTAATGAGGTGGATGAAATTGGAGCCGATTATACAAAGTGAAGTAAGCCAGAAAGAAAAACACCAATACAGTATATTGATATGCATATATATCATATATGCATATATATGCAATGCATATATATGGAATTTAGAAAGATGGTAATGATAACCCTGTATGCGAGACAGCAAGAGAGACACAGATGTATAGAACAGTCTTTTGGACTCTGTGGGAGAAGAAGAGGGTGGGATGATTTGGGAGAATGACATTGAAACATGTATAATATCATATAAGAAATGAACCGCCAGTCTAGGTTTGATGCAGGATACAGGATGCTTGGGGCTGGTGCACTGGGATGACCCAGAGGGATAGTATAGGGAGGGAGGTGGGAGTGGGGTTCAGGACTGGGAACACGTGTACACCTGTGGCAGATTCATGTTGCTGTATGGCGAAACCAATACAAATATTGTAAAGTAATTAGCCTCCAATTAAAATAAATAAACTTAAATTTAAAAAGTAAAAGAAATAAAAGATACATTATTTGTTTGTTTCATGTTTGGCTGAAGAGGGTCTTCTTTGCTGCATGCAGGCTTTCTCTAGTTGTAGCAAGCAGGGGCTACTTCTTTGTTGTGGTGCATGGGCTACTCACTGAGGTGGCGTCTTTTGTTGTAGACCGCAGGCTCTAGGTGCACACGCTTTGGTAGTTGCAGCACGTGGGCTCTGTAGTTGTGGCTCATGAGCTCTAGAACACTGGGGCCCAGTAGTTGTGGTGCCTGGACTTAGTTGCTCTGTGTCATATGGGATCTTCTCAGACTAGGCATCAAACTGGTGTCCCTTGCACTGCGTGGTGGATTCTTAACCACTGGACCACCAGGGAAGCCCTGACTGTATCTTTTTGCTTCATCCCTTTCCTCAAACACGCTGAACTCCATGTCATCAGGAATTTGTTTTATTTTACAAATATGACACGTTTGGTAATCATTTGTCTGTACACATTCTGGTCCTAGAATAATGATCTTTCACCCAAGACATTTACAAAGTGATTTCAGATACTTGTGACAATCAAAAAAGTCTGTTTCAAGCCAGTTACTTTTGTTAAACACTGTCCTGGATTAAGGAGCTGCAGTGATACAAGAGTACATTGCTTATGTCAGCATGCTTTTCAGTATCAGCCCACTTCTATTGTGCAGGGTTATTTTTTTTCAGTTGTTAAGTCATGTCTGACTTTGCAACCTCATGGACTGTAGCACGCCAGGCTGCTCTGGCCTCTGCTATCTCCTGAAGTTTTCTCAAATTCATGTCCATTGAGTCGGTGATGCTATTGATATCTAACTGTCTCATTGTCTGCTGTCGTCTTCTTTTCTTTTCAATACTTGTGCAGGGTTACCAGATCATTCATTTTACACTAATATAACCCTTTCCTTGACTTTATTGTGCCAGAGAAGATCCTGTAATTACAAAATGTCAGAATTTCAAAGGGCCTTTGAGATCACTCTAATGTAAACACTTATACCACTGGTCAGGGACTGAAGGCAATAGACATTATTCTGTCTTCAGAATGTCACAGTCTATTCTGTCTTTAGTTAAGGCTACGTTTTAGAAACTACATCATGCTCATTTTTATTTAACGTCAGATAACCAATAAATGAACAGTGGAGTTTTTATTCTGATACTGAAGTGGTAAAAGGAAAGGTTAGTGTGGAAGGTCCTTGGTTCTTCAGACTTGACTTATGTAAATTTTAAGACTTGACTTATGTAAATTTGGCCAAGATAAATTTTTCATGGTGCATAAACGTGTGTCATGCTTATCCTTGAGTAGTCTGTTGTGAGAGGGTTGAAAAGACTCGACAGGAGTCTCACTGAGCAGTCATATTTTCTCTGTCTCTTTTAATTGTAGATAGTTGTGTAGTAATGTAAAGTGACTTTTTCTATGCAAAGGAAAAAAAAATACTAAGAGTTTCCACAGTAGTCATTCTATGGAAGTCAGGAATTTTTAATGATAAGAAACCCAAACAATATAGCTCTGGGATTCAGACAGTGCTGATTACTCAAAAGGCAAACTAATCATATGCTTAGGGTGCTAGGGAAAATAGATGCACCAGATTTTTAAAAATAATATTATTTTTTGAAAGCATTGAAGCGATTGCCATGGGGAAAATTAGAAATTTCTTTGACTTTATTATACTTTTTTTTTACACAGGTTGGCATTGTTTTTATTTTGAATTGTATGGTGGAAGATGTATAGGGAGAGGAGAGCCCGTAACTCTCAGTCCTGCAAAAGTTTTAGTCTCTAATCTGAAAAATTCATTATTTAATCCAGGAGTTTATGAATCGTGTGTGTGATAGACTTGTTTAGAGTATTCCCAGGGGCCTCAGAATTTCAATCTTTAGTGGATCAGGCACTCCTTCTCATCTTGCTTCTATCCTCTGGTCAATTTGGAAAAACACCCACCATAATTGGGTTGTTTCTGAACTCTCCCAAGTCAAAAATCTTACAAGGCATCTATCCATAACAAGTGGCAGTTTGGGGTCACTAGTGGTTACTCAACTGAATCATCATCCAAATATTTTACTTTATTTGCTTTACCAGTTCATTATTTGAATTGTTTTTTTTTTTTTCCAAACTTAGCTTAGAGTCTGTCTGAAGCTTGACCACATGTGAGGTTTGACATTTTGAAGGTCAGCTGGTTTGAGTTACTTGTATGTAAGCGTCAACAGATTTTTTTTTTTTTAAACAGGGAAATGTCTATTGTTTTTTCCACTTGAAAAAGTAAATAAAACATACAAATATCTCATGAGCTTTTCTTGGACTTTCCCAGAAAGAGTCTGCATTTATGCTGAGACAGAGCACAGGGAAGTTACAACCTCAGATGGTTTGGAGACAGTTCACACTGCAATAGCTGAATGGTTAGACAAGGGGAAGTCTGTGGAAGGAAGACTTCTAGTGACTTAAGTGGAGAGAAGAAAATATAACTTCTTTGTGTCTAAGTTATAGCACTCTACAGTGTCATAAACTATAACACAGAACTGCATGTGGGACATGGTTGGGGTGGGTCTAGTAGGTCAGTATGTGCTAAGCTATTTCTGTGATATTCTGTTGCCTTTGGTTTACAACTAGCTCCCATATTCATATCATCTTTTTGAGCTGAACTCTATGGAAATTCTTGGTTAAACAGTTTGGAAGTCTCCTACCTTCTTCTAATCTCTCTCTTCTAAATCATGGTTCATATGGCAGAAAATAATTTATTAGAATGCCAGGAAGATCATACTCTCCTTTGCATAAAACTCAACTTTTTTTCCATAGCCTGGGAGTGCCAAACATGATCTGAATCCCAGCTGAGGTAGAGAGTGGATCAGGGAGGGAGTAGACCAAGGGATCCTGGCCATTGAATGATAGAAAAACTATAGTTTAAAAAAGCGTCACTATTTAACTACTCTTTTTGTTACCCTAGCAGTTTCCTATTGCTATCTTTGAAGTCTTTTCATTATTGTATTAACAGCTATAATTTAATGTATTATTTGTTGTTGTTATTCAGTTGCTAAGTCATGTCCAACTCTTTGTGACACCATGAACTTCAATGGCAATTTGATAGAATATGTTCAGGGTAAACAATTGCTTCCCCTTCTCTCCCACTTTATTGTGTTTCAGTCTGGTCTCTTTCTATTTCTCCATGTCATCACTTTTCTTAGTTACTTTACCTGGTCAAGTTGTTTCTACCTCAGGACCATCACACAAGCTATTCCTTCTGCCTGAAGCTTTCCCTCCCACTCTTTGCCTTGTCAGTTTCTACTTATTCTTTAGAACTCGGTATAATTCAGTCCTCATCAAAGAGGATTTTCCATGAGTGATGGAATAAATTCTGAGAGATACAAAGAGGAACAATGCAGAGTAGTAGTCCTCAAGGAGAATGTAAGATGATACATTCTGACTAAGTGAAAAGTTTATGATAAAAAACCAGCTAGTAAGTTGAGAACTGAATGCTTGAAAGAGATAGTGATGGCTTTCAGTTGAGGTTTTTGTTATAGACTTTACGGAATAGGTACGTTTTGAAAAGAACTTGAAGGATGCTAATATTTGCATAGATGCTGAAGAGGGGCATAAGAAAATGGAAGAATTCCTGTGTGGGAGAGATGGATAAGGGAATTGGACTGGAATTGGAATTGGAATTGGAGAGACTGAGGAACATTGAACTTTAGAGACAGAAAAAAGCTTATGTTCAGATTCAAATGACTTTGAATGCCTACCATATATCAAGCATATTAATATTTTTTACCTAATTTGTATTTACTCCAGGTATATGAAAACACTATTACTTATCTTTAAGCAGCTTTCCTTACCTTTGAGATTCATAGAGGTTAATTGACTTGCCCATACAGCTCATACAGCTAATAAATGCCAGAAATTGGAATTTTAACTTTTTATCTCCTTACTTAGAGTCTAGTTCTCTTTTCACTTCCCCATGCTACTTATTACAGTGGTTTAGTTGCTAAGTCATGTCTGACTCTTGCAACCCCATGGGCTGTATGCAGCCTGCCAGGCTCCTCTGTCCATGGAATTCTCCAGGCAAGAACAATGAAGTGGGTTGCCATTTCCTTCTCTAGGAGATCTTTCCAATCCAGGAATTGAACCTCGGTCTCCTGCATTGCAGGCAGATTCTTAACCAACTGAGCTACAAGGGAAGGCCTTGTATATATAGACAGTCCCAAAATAATATTGGATTGGAAATGGATTGTAGAGGACCTGAATGTGAAATCTCAGCTTTATTTATTTTAGGCAAAAATATCTTTAAAAATCTTTAATTATTTTTTCTGATTGTGGGAATTTCCTAATTAAAGTAATATTTTAGCAGGATTATTCTATGTGTGAGAAATGGGAGAGTTTTGACAGAGATCCTAATAAGGAAGGTGTTGGAGTTGTCTAGGTATGAAGTAATATGTGGCCCTATCTGGAAACCAAAAACTTGGGTTATAATACAACTTAGGCCCTAGGAGTTGTCTAGGTATGAAGTAATATGTGGCCCTATCTGGAAACCAAAAACAAGTTATAATACAACTTAGGAAGAGGAGCAAGGACAAATCAGCAGTGCTTGGTGAGGATTAAATATAGTCAGCTGGAAAGAGAAGCCATTGGTGATTCCAAGATTTTGAATCATCTGTAAGACAATGGTTTACTCCTATTAAAAAAGAAAAGGAAACCAGGGATTGATATTGATTTGGGGGGAAATGTCATGGACCTGGATTATTTAAATGATCCTGGAAAATCCAATGGACGGAGTAGCCGGGTGGGCTGCAGTCCATGGGGTCGCTAACAGTTGGACAGACTGAGCGACTTCACTTTCACTTTTCTCTTTCATGCATTGGAGAAGGAAATGGCACCCCACTCCAGTGTTCTTACCTGGAGAATCCCAGGACGGGGGAGCCTGGTGGGCTGCCGTCTATGGGGTCACACAGAGTCGGACACGACTGAAGTGACTTAGCAGCAGCAGCAGCAGAAAGACATGGAATTGGAGATAAGAAGAGGTGACTAGAATTTGGGAGAGAAGTCAGAACTTGAGAGATTTAGTTAATAATTAATAAGTAGTAGCAAATGTCATGAATGTATTTGAATTCTCTAGTAGAAAGGGTGTGGATAGTGAAAGTGAAAGTGAAGTTGCTCAGTTGTGTCTGACTCTTTGCGACTCCATGAACTATAGCCTGTCAGGCTCCTCCGTCCATGGGATTTTCCAGGCAAGAGTACTGGAGTGGATTGCCATTTCCTTCTCCAGGGGATCTTCCTGACTCAGGAATCGAATCTGGGTCTCCTGCACTGCAGGCAGACGCTTTACTGTCTGAGCCACCAGGGTGGATAGTGAAGGGAAGTAAAATATACCACTTTGGAATATTGATTATTTTAAAGTTACTTAAGAAAAGGCTGCTGCAAGAAGGACACCTGACCCTCCTTTGTCCTCTTGCAAGCGGGAAATAAATCTTCCATGTGAAAGGTACCCTTCCTGAACCAGGAGGGTAGAAGGGAATTTAGTGTCAAGAAAGCTTTATAAACAAACTTTGTTATTTTTTTTACTAACTTACTGCCTCAGACTCAAACTCGTTTGTTCTCATTGTGAGTGCATGGGTGCTAAATCACTTCAGTTATGTGCTAAATCACTTCAGTTATGTCCCATTCTTCTCAGCCGTATGTACTGTAGCCTGGCAGACTTCTCTGTCCGTGGGATTCTCCAGGCAAGAATACTGGCATGGGTTGCCGTGCCCTCCTCCAGGGGACCTTCCTGATACAGGGATCCAGCCCAGGTCTCCTTTGTCTCCTGCACTGGCCACCAAGTTCTTTACCACTAGCGCCACCTGGGAAATCCTTTACTTTCAATCAGTCCACCACATGTTTTTTCTTGTCTAAAAGGTGTAAGAGCTAGCTGCTTTGGTCACTTATTTGTCTCATATTTTAATGGACTTCAATATGTACAACATTCAGTTTGTTTTTCTCTTGTTAACTTGTCTTATGTCAATTTAATTATTAGACCAGTCAAAGAACCTAGAAGGGAAGGAAAGGAAGGTCCTCTACCCACTCCACAGTAGAGAACAGAGGACTGGGAACAGATAGTCAGGGAATACTAAGATCTAGAGGGAAAAGGGAGGAGGGAGTACCTGAAGTAGGAGTAGAGTGATTTGACTACATTCCTTCAATTCCCCCCTCCCCATCTGCCTCTGGTAACAAGTCTGATCTCTTTTTCTGTGAATTTGTTTTTTGTTTGTGTGTTTTGTCTTTAGATTCCACTTATAAGTGAGACCATACAATATTTGTCTTTCTCTATCTGACTTATTTTACTTATTTGGTTTATCAGTTCAGTTCAGTTGCTCTGTCGTGTCCAACTCTTTGCAACCCCATGACAGCAGCTTGCCAGGCCTCCCTGTCCATCACCAACTCCCGGAGCCCACCCAAACCCATGCCCATTGAATATAGACTATTTGGTCTGTAGTATTGTTCAAATCCATGGTTTCCTAATTGATTCTTTGTCTGGATGATCTGTGTATTGTTTGGATGATCAGTGCATTGTTGAGAGCAGGATATTAAAGTCCCCAACACTTACTGTGTTACTATTTTTTTCTTCTCTGCTCTGTTAATTTTTACTTCATATATTTAGGTGCTCCGATGTTGGGCACATACATATTTAAAATTTTTACATCTTCGTTGATGTATCGACCTCTTTATCATGATATA
Organism: Oreotragus oreotragus; assembly: GCA_006410675.1. Taxonomy (NCBI): domain Eukaryota; kingdom Metazoa; phylum Chordata; class Mammalia; order Artiodactyla; family Bovidae; genus Oreotragus; species Oreotragus oreotragus. The sequence continues at coordinate 75,148 of SJYX01004942.1, forward strand.
ATGCCCCTCCTGTCTTTTTTTTTTAATCACTTTTAGCTTACAGTCTATTTTGTTTGTTACCATTTTCTTGAAATGTCATTTTCCATTCTTTTACTCTCAGTCTATGTGTATATTTAAGGCTAAAGTGAACCTCTTGTGGGCAGCATATTGTTAGATCTTGTTTTGCTTTTTAAAATCCATTCAGCCATCCTCTTTTAATTGGAGAACTTAATCTGTTTACATTAAAGTATGCAGCTAGGAACTTACTATTGTCATTAAAAAATTGTTTTCTGGCTGTTTTGTAGATTCATTGTTCCTATTTCTTATTCTGCTGTCTTTTTTGCTTTGATAGCTTTTGGTATCAGTATTTGACTTCTTTATTGTCAAAGAATTAATTGTACAACTATGACAGGATTTTACCTTGTAATTACCATGGGGCTTGCATGAAATAGCTTAAACTTATAATACCATATTTTAAACTGATGACAGTTTAACTTCAATAGAATTTATAACCTTTACACTTGTTCTTCTTTTTCCCCTCACATTTTAGGTTTTTACTGTTAAAATTTACATGTTTTTTTTAAAAAAATAAATTGTGTAACTAATAATAGATTATTGTATACATGGTTGTTTTTAGTAGTTTTAAAAAACCTTTTTAAAAATGAGAGTTGTAAGTGAATTATACACCATGATTAGCATATTGCAGAATCTAACTAAGACTATATATTTATCAATATCAATGATATTTATACTACCCTTTAATATTTTTATAATGTTAACTAGTGTTCTTTTACTGCCACTCAAAGAACTTCCTTTAGCATTTCTTATAAGGTGATAATGAACTCCCTCAACTTTTGCTTGTTTAGGAAAGTCTTTATCCCTTCTTTGTTTCTGAAAGACAGCTTTGCTAGGAATAGAATTCTTGTTAATATTTATTTTCTTTCTATATTTTGAATATATCATTCCATTTCTTCCTGGCCTGAAAATTTTTGTTGAAAAATCTGCTGATAGTCTTATAATGTTCCCTTGTATGTAACTTCTCTCTTTTTTCTTGCTGCTCTTAAAACTTTTTTTTTGGCTTTTGTTTCTGAAAATTTAATTTCATGTGTCTTGGTGTAGACTTTGGGAACATGGATCTGGATGTCCATTTTTTGATCAGGTGAGGGAATTTTTCAGTCATTATTATTTTACTTTCTGTTCCTTTCTCTTTACTCTTCTCTTTCTAAAATTCCTATTTTGCAAATGTTTCTTTTTGTTGTTTTCTGTAATTCCTGTAGGCTTTTTACACTCTTTTTCATTCTTTTTCTTTTTGTTCCTCTGACTGCTGAATGGGCTATGCAGCTTTCTGTGTACTCTGGTTAGGTCCTCTGGTCAGACAAGCTGAAGGCTGTATTCAGAATGAATGTGGCTACAACTTAGATTCCCTGCCTGGGTGCATTGGGAGAAGCAGCTCTAAAGCTAATAAAAGACTTTTACCTGTTGTCTTAACTCAAGCTGACTTGCAGCCCAAGTTTCCTAACCAAACCGGGTCACTGACTTTGCAGAACTATCAGTGCTGCTTGCCTGCCCCTCCACATGGGTGCTTCCGGGCTGTACAACTTTCAGGAATTGTCTCCCACCCTCTCAGTCAGACAGGGCTATGTCTCCATACTCTCTACAGTAATTGGGCTCTGTGTCAGCTCCCTTGCCTAGGTGGGAGAGAGGGGCTGTTCCAGGCTTCTCTCAAACTTATGAGGTTTTCTGGTTGGGAGGGGACTGGGAGCTACTTTCAGCTTTGAACTATGAATTAATCCCCTTGCCTGTGCATAGCATAGAAACACTTCATGCCCCAGGGCAGCTTTGCTCTGGAGGGCAATCATCTCTGCCCATTCACCTCTTGGCTTGATTGCCACTGGACCACACTGATTCTAGGAGTTGTCTCTAGCCCTTCTGGCCAGGTGGAATGAAACGGACGGGACTGTGATTCAGCTGTTCGTCTGGATATAGATAAATTGAGATCTAGAGTTGACAACGGAGAAGGCAATGGCAACCCACTCCAGTACTCTTGCCTGGAAAATCCCATGGACGGAGGAGCCTGGTAGGCTGCAGTCCATGAAGTCACTAAAAGTCGGACACGACTGAGCAACTTCACTTTCACTTTTCACTTTCATGAATTGAAGAAGGAAATGGCAACCCACTCCAGTATTCTTGCCTGGAGAATCCCAGGGACGGGGGAGCCTAGTGGGCTGCCATCTGTGGGGTCGCACAGAGTCAGACATGACTGAAGCGACTTAGCAGAAGCAGCAGCAGCAGCAGAGTTGACAAAACCCCTCATTTGAGGACCCAAATCAGGCAAAACTGTACCCTACCTAGTTCTCGGGTCAGAGTGCACCTGTGATTTGGTTCTGCAGATTAGCAAAGCCACTGGTTGGGATTACTACTTGGGCACTGCAGGTATGAACTGGTCTGCCAAGACCATGTGCTGATTGTTGCAAGCCCCTCCCCTCTTCTCCATCACAGTCAGATTCCCAGTTGTTGAGCCCTACAGATCCCCTGCAATCCCTGTGATATGCAATCAGAGTAGGGACTCCCACAAAATCACCCACAATCCTTAAGGCAGTACTGGTTGTACTCGTGGGTTCTCTTTTCCACTGGAGGAATTGTACTGGTCTGGAGCAGGGGCAGTGCAGTCATCATGTAGACATTTCTTTTACCCTTTCAAGAGAGTCTATCTTGGTGTTTGTGGTACTGGGTATGCTTAGTCTCACCCCCATGTTCTAGGATTCTCTCAGTGGTATCTTGTTCTTGAATAGTTATTAACTGTTCTTCTTTTAAGGGGAAGCAGTGTCAGGAACAATCTGTATCTCCGTCTTGGTGATGTCCCATAGTAGAAGTTTAATAAGTCTATTTTACTGTTTATTGACTGATATTTAAATAAAGTAATGAAAACCATGTGGTATAGAGAAACCTTCTTCTATTTGGGTCCTGAGGATACTTAAAGTAATTATCAGTATCCTGCAGGTGGGATCAAGATGAAACAAGTTCCCTATTCAACAAACATTCAGAGAATGTACTTTTATATTACATAGAGGGGACCTGCACATATGAGCAAGACTTCCAAGAGCTAACTCTATTTAGAGAAAATGAGAAATGTACTTGACTACAATTCAAAAAAAATGAATTCATGGTGTGTTAGAGGCACAACAAGGCAATGAAACTACACATGAGGGAGAGGTTAGCTCTGCTTTAGGGTGGTAGAGGAATATATTTTAAAATCTGTTTCCAGATTATATAATAACTAGTATCTCTCATCTCATCATTTTCAACTCAGCTTCATAATTTCCTTTTTATCTGTATACCATCTTTACAGTTGATCCATCTTTTTAACTTTAATAATTCAAGTAAATGAATTAAGAAAGTAAACTTCATCTTAGTACTATAAATGGAAAACCAGTTCACTTGCCATAAAAAGACAGTAACTAAAAATAAAAATGATATAAACAAAATAGTGTTATTAAATTCTATCTAGGTAGTGTTGCCTGTTCCTTGGCTCTGAGTCTAAGTCCTTATAAAAAAAAGCTTAGCGAGTGTTGGAGAGATGCTCATGACATATTAGCATGGCACTGAGACTTGTTTCTTAACAAATCAGAAAATTAGAAAATGATTTAAAAATAGAATGCCATTCTCATTATGTGATTCAGTGCTATCTAATGACTTCTCTTACCATTCTTGGTTATCAGTCTCACTTTTTAAGAAGTTTTTTGGTGAATCAATCATCCAGATTTTACGTCTGATGGATATGATATCAGTAGAAGAGAGGCAAATTTCATGGAAGAAGTCATGTTTGAGGCTTTTGGTTGATAGAATCTAAGGCAAGGATATTCCTATGGACAAACTGCACAGAAAGTATAGTGTTTTCTATGATGGCAGTAGAAAGAGGAATGAGAAGACTTGCTTTTTGTCTTACAGTCTTATTTTTCTGCCCCTAGAACTCATTCTGGGCTTCCCTGTTAGTTGAGCTGATAAAGAAATTGCCTCCAGTGCAGGAGACCCTGGTTCGATTCCTGGGTTGGGAAGATCCCTTGGAGAAGAGATAGGCTACCCACTCCAGTGTTCATGGGCTTCCCTGGTGGCTTAGCTGGTAAAGAAACAGCCTGCAATGTAGAAGACCTGGGTTCAGTACCTGGGTTGGGAAGATCCCCTGGAGGAGGGCATGGCAACCCACTCCAGTATTCTTGCCTGGAGAATCCCCATGGACAGAGGAGCCTGGCAGGCTACAGTCCATGGGGTCGCAAAGAGTCAGACACAGCTGAGTGACTAAGCACAGCACACAGCAGCAGAACTCATTCTGGGCCTAGAAATAAGGTTGAGCTGAATGCCATTTCTCATTTCTAATTAGGTGAGTTCATTTCTAATCCCTTCCTCTTAGGTGTCTCCATCTAGATGAAGGCCACCACCTTCAATACTGCATCAGCTTTAGACTATAAATGCATTTATAGATGTGATTAATAGGTGCCTTTTCAAATGCAGATGACACTTATATACTGAAAATGGACTTCACTAGTGGGATTTCTTAGAGTCTGTCAGCTTTGGAAATACAGCCTCTCAAATGCAGATCATTGAACACATTAGTATCATTTCACAAAACATTTTGGGGACCAGTTGTCCTTTGATGCTTTGAAATCCAAGATAAATGCTGTCAGTCAAGACAGAAAATGATATTTTTTTTTATGGGTTAGACCTTTGAAGAGATACGGGTGTTGAACTTGGCAGCCTATCAGCAGCCACTGGGACTCCTTTCCATTATCCATTTTTTTCCCAGAGATAATTTTGACAAGAGACTGGAAAGAATCCCTCTCAGTTCACTGGGGAATGTAAAATTACTAGATTTATAAGATTTATCTTGTTTGCCTCAGAAGAGCCCAACTTTGAGCTTGTTAAGAATTATAATTTGTAGGAGAATGCAAAGTAATAATGAAACCACTTCCTTAGAAAGGATGAGTTCACAATTCATGCTAATGTTCAGAAAATATGATCAATATCCTAGTCATTCTCTTCTTGGAATAATAATAGTAAATCTATGGGTTGTCATATTTTTATTGCCTTTTCTTCTTAGTCTATACCAGACACTGTTTTTCATTTCACACACATTAACTTTAATCTTCACATCAACTTTGTAGATTCTTTACCCATTTCAGATGAAAAAATTGAGATTCCTATGTAACTGGCCAAGGTCATATAGCTAGGAGTGGTTGAAGCCAATATCTCCTAATTTTATAAGTCTGTGTCATTAAATTTGGTTCCTAAATTTGACATGATAATCCATGTGAGTTGTGATAGGAATATAATCCAGTAGAAATAAACATTTAATATAGCTTAAGTTTATTCTCTCCTCTTTTCTACCCTGTCTTGCCTGGTGGGCTGCCGTCTATGGGGTCACATAGAGTCGGACACGACTGAAGTGACTTAGCAGCAGCAGCAGCAAGGATCTGCCTGCATTGCAGGAGACCACGGTTTGATCCCTGGGTTGGGAAAATCCCCTGGATAAGGAAATGGCAATCCACTGCAGTATTCTTGCCTGGAAAATTCCATGGACAGAGGAGCCTGGCAGGCTCCAGTCCATGGGATCACACGACTAAGTCGGACACGACTGAGCGACTAATAATAAGCATAAGAAGTTGTTAGAGAATAGGATTTAGAGTGAGACAGATCTGGATTGAGTCCAGCTCTATCACTTACTAGTTCTCAGTCTTGGCAAGAGATTTAATCTTTCTAGTACTCAGTTTCTTTAATTATAAATCAGGTGTGATACTAGTGCCTGTCTCTTGAGGTTATTATTAATTGAGATAAGGTAATTTAAATGCTTAGTACTTTATCTAGTATGTAGTTAATGTTCAACAATTGCATGTATAATAATCACTATCATTATTCACTTATTCAATCAAAGTTTGACTTTCCCTCTGTGCCAACTTCTCCTTTGTTCTGTAGCTCTTTGAGTGACCTCCTTTTCTGTGTATGTTGTTTTAAACTCCATTATTTGGTTAACTAATCCTTGATTTAAACTTGTTCTCTACAATGACCAGCCAGGTTCTACAAATGTGTTAAAAAAAAATGTCATATGCCAATTACTTGGCCTGGTGTAGCTATTGCATAGGTATATAAATATATGCAATTGTGTGTGTGTGTGTGTGTGTGTTTGAGTGTATAAGTGAGTGATATATATAGAGAGACAATGAAAGACCTTTGAGACACTAACCTTATAGGGCATTATTTTGTTAATAGCCCTGCTGATCTCCTCTTGGAAATCCAGGTCCATTTTTAAACAGCTAAACTTTCTGGAAGGTCTATGACTCAAATTGTCAAAGCTTACAGAGCAAATGCTGGAAGAAGAAACAGCTCCTCCAGCTGTTCCCTTTCCCCTCTCTTTGCAGATGGGAACATGTTCGACAAATCCTTATATGAAATGTGGAAGAAGCAGAAGGGAAACTGTTGAACTGTTTATTTTATCGCAAACAAAGGTTAGGATAGTCTTTCCCAAATATTTTTCTAGGGAGCTGAGAATGAAATCTTATATTAATTGACCAATATGTGTGTTTTGAGGCAATTTGAGATTTAACTACCTTGAATTTTATCTCTGTTCATAACACACCTACATGATCTTCTTTAGCCCAGGCACCCCAGTGCAGCAGTTGGGAAAATCTGCTAAGGAAGTAGGAGGAGGAGGAATGAGAATGAGATGAAGACTCAAAATCATAAGACTCCATCACTTTATTGATGGAGCATGTAGAGTTAGAAGACTATTCATGACAAGGGAACGAAGATAAATCAGGTGTTTGATGGTCTCAAATTTAAGGATGATCTTATCTGTCCATATTACAATGAGCATAGAGCCCTTTCAAGACAACTAAACATCTTCCATTCTAAACTTATTTCTCTGGACTATTTATTGTGAGGTCTAACATGCTAATCTCCTAATTTCATTCTGTAGTACCCTTTCCCTCATTCAGTTTTCATCAGTGTCCTGGTTTTCTTTTGATTCAAAGATACACAGAGTTCATTCACACTTTAGGGAGTTTGTACTCATCTTTCTCTCTTATAAAAATGCCTACTTCCAGGTCTTCATGACTGCCTTCTTCTCATCACTGAGGCTTCAAGCCATGTGCTAACTTATCAGTGAAGCCTTCCCTGACCACTTTTGGCAAGAATGCTTTTTGCTTCCCAATATTCCTTTTACCTTTCTTCCTTTGGTAAACACTTTGGCATACAGCCAAACAGCTATATTAACCAGGTTCTCTGTAACTAGATATTCTGACCAAAGAAATGTAAGCCAAAGTATAATGTGGTGCTTTGAAAACAAACCCCAAAAGAAAGGAGGTTCATCCTTCTTTCTCCCCATCTCCTTGGAACATCAAGTGACCAGGCTCTAGCAACAATCTTTAATCATGGAGAAAAAGGCATTCACTTTGGATTTGCATTTTTCTGTTGGAGCAGAGATCTGGAAACTGTGAGTGCCTGATGAATTTGTGAGTCTCTAAACTTTTCATTGGTTGTCTACTTTTACAGGCTTCTTTTAAATAAAAGAGAAATAAACTTTATCTCATTTAAGCCATTGCTATATATGTATACAAATATATAATTTGTATATTCATTCATATCTACACAAAACCATAGATTACCTTGGATAGTATTATTATTTTGATAATATCAAATCTTCCAATTAAAAATATGGTGTATCTTTCTATCTGTTTGTGTCATTATTTATTTCTTTCATCAGTGTCTTACAGTTTTTGGAGTACAAGTCTTTTGCCTCCTTAGGTAGGTTTATTTCTGGATATTTTATTCTTTTTAATGCAATGGTAAGTGGGACTGTTTCCTTAATTTCTCTTTCTTATTTTTCATTAGTTAGTATATAGAAATGCAACATATTTCTGTGTATTAATTTTTTATCTTGCAACTTTATTAAATTCATTGATGAGCTCTAGTAGTTTTCTGGTAAAGTTTTTAGGATTTTCTATATATTGTGTCATGTCATCTGCAAACAGTGATGGTTTTACTTCTCTTTTTCAATATGGATTAAAAAAATTTTTTTTCTTCTCTGATTGCTGTGGCTAGGACTTCTGAAACTATGTTAATGCAAGTGGTGAGAGTGGACATCCTTTTCTTGTTTCTGATCTTAGAGGAAATGCTTTCAGCTTTTCACCATTGAGTATGATGTTAGGTGTATCATGTATGACCTTTATTATGTCAGGGTTGATTTCCTCTGTGCCCACTTTCTGAAGAGTTTTGATCATAAATGGATATTGAATTTTATTAAAAGCTTTTTCTGCATCTATTGAGATGATCAAATAGTTTTTACTCTTTAGTCTGTTAATGTGATATATCACGCTGATTGATTTCTAGATATTGAAAAATCCTTGCATCCCTGAGATGAGTCCCACTTGATCCTGATGTATGATCCTTTTAATGTATTGTTGTATTTGGTTTGCTAGTATTTTGTTAAAGACTTTTGCATACTATTTACCCTGTCTCTTATACACATCTAGTGACCAGGCTCTAGCAACAATCTTTAATCATGGAGAAAAAGGCATTCACTTTGGATTTGCATTTTTCTGTTGGAGCAGAGATCTGGAAACTGTGAGTGCCTGATGAATTTGTGAGTCTCTAAACTTTTCATTGGTTGTCTACTTTTACAGGCTTCTTTTAAATAAAAGAGAAATAAACTTTATCTCATTTAAGCCATTGCTATATATGTATACAAATATATAATTTGTATATTCATTCATATCTACACAAAACCATAGATTACCTTGGATAGTATTATTATTTTGATAATATCAAATCTTCCAATTAAAAATATGGTGTATCTTTCTATCTGTTTGTGTCATTATTTATTTCTTTCATCAGTGTCTTACAGTTTTTGGAGTACAAGTCTTTTGCCTCCTTAGGTAGGTTTATTTCTGGATATTTTATTCTTTTTAATGCAATGGTAAGTGGGACTGTTTCCTTAATTTCTCTTTCTTATTTTTCATTAGTTAGTATATAGAAATGCAACATATTTCTGTGTATTAATTTTTTATCTTGCAACTTTATTAAATTCATTGATGAGCTCTAGTAGTTTTCTGGTAAAGTTTTTAGGATTTTCTATATATTGTGTCATGTCATCTGCAAACAGTGATGGTTTTACTTCTCTTTTTCAATATGGATTAAAAAAATTTTTTTTCTTCTCTGATTGCTGTGGCTAGGACTTCTGAAACTATGTTAATGCAAGTGGTGAGAGTGGACATCCTTTTCTTGTTTCTGATCTTAGAGGAAATGCTTTCAGCTTTTCACCATTGAGTATGATGTTAGGTGTATCATGTATGACCTTTATTATGTCAGGGTTGATTTCCTCTGTGCCCACTTTCTGAAGAGTTTTGATCATAAATGGATATTGAATTTTATTAAAAGCTTTTTCTGCATCTATTGAGATGATCAAATAGTTTTTACTCTTTAGTCTGTTAATGTGATATATCACGCTGATTGATTTCTAGATATTGAAAAATCCTTGCATCCCTGAGATGAGTCCCACTTGATCCTGATGTATGATCCTTTTAATGTATTGTTGTATTTGGTTTGCTAGTATTTTGTTAAAGACTTTTGCATACTATTTACCATAACCAAGATATAAAAGCAACTTTAAATGTCCACTGACAGATGAAGGGATAAAGAAGATGTGAATTATGTATTTACAATAGAATAATACTCAGCCATAAAAAGAAGGAAGTGATGCCATTTGCAGCAACATGGATGGACTTAGAGATTATAATACTAAATGAAGTAAGCCAAACAGAGAAAGACAAATATCATATGATATCAGTTATATTTGGAACCTAAAAGAAATGATACAAATGAATTTATGTGCAAAACAAAAATGGAATCACAGACACAGAAAACAAACTCACGGTTACCAAAGGGAAAAGGTAGGGAAAGAATAAATTAGGAGTTTGGGATTAACATATACACATTACTGTATATAAATAGATCACCAACAAAGACCTCTTGTATAGCATAGGGAATTATACTCAATATTTTGTAATAACTTATGAGGGGAAAGACTCTGAAAAAGAATATATACATATCCTATGGATATGACTGTATTATATGTGTGCTATATATGTTATGTATGTATATAACTGAATCACTTTTCTGTATAACTGAAAATAACACATTGTAAATCAAATATACATCAATTAAAAAAAAAACTACACAAAATCAATTTAAAGCATCCCTCTCCTGCTTTCATATGCATTGCTCTATTAACCATTACTCTTTGGCTTGTCTTCTTTTTTAATATTTTTAATATTTTTATATATTTATTTAATTTTTTGGAGTGTAGTTGATTTACAATGCTGTGTTAATTTCAGATATACAGAAAAGTGATTCAATTATACATGTACATATATTCATTCTTTTATAGATTCTTTCCTCATCTAGGTTATCACAGAATACTGAGTATAGTTCCCTCTGTTATTCAGTATATTAGTCACTCAGTCATGCCTGACTGTTTATGATCCCCATGCACTGCAGCCTGTCAGGCTCGTATGTCTGTGGAATTCTTTGGGCAAGAAAACTGGTAGCCATTCCCTTCTCTGGGGGTCTTCCAGACCCAGCGATTGAACCCAGGTCTCCCACATTGCAGGTAGATTCTTTACCATCTGAGCCATCAGAGAAGCCCCATGTTATTCAGAAAGTTCTTGTTTATTACCTGTCTTTTATATATATATAGCAGTGTGTGTATGCTCATCCCAAGCTCCTGACGTATCTCCTCTCTCCTGCAATTCCTTTTTGGTAATCATAAGTGTATTTATGATATCTGTAAGTCTGTTTTGGAAATAATTCATTTGTATCATTTTAAAAATTAGATTCCACATATAAGAGATATCTTATGATATTTGTCTCTGTCTGTCTTACTTCGCTTAGTATGATAGTCTCTGGGTCCATCCATGTTGCTGCAAATGGCATTACTTCATTATTCTATGGCTGAAGAATACTCCATTGTGTATATGTACCACATCTTCTTTATCCATTCTTCTGTCGATGGATATTTAGGTTGCTTTCATGTCTTGGTTATTGTAAACTGTTGTTCAGTCACTCAGTCGTGTCCTACACATTGTGACCCCATGGCCTGCAGCATGCCAGGCTTACCTGTCCTTCACTATTTCCCAGAGATTGCTCAAACTTATGTTCATCGAGTCAGTGATGTCATCCAACCATCTTGTCTTCTGTCGTCCACTTCTCCTCCTGCCTTTAATCTTTCCCAGCATCAGGGTCTTTTCAAATGAATTGGCTTTTCCCATAAGGCGGTCAAAGTATTGGAGCTTCAGCTTCAGCATCAGACCTTCTAATGAATATTCAGGATGGATTTCCTTTAGGATTGACTGGTTTGATCTCCTCATAGTCCAAGGGACTCTCAAGAGTCTTCTCCAGCATCACAGTTCAAAAGCATCAATTCTTTGGCACTCAGCCTTCTTCATGGTCCAGCTGTCACATCCATACATGACTACTGGAGAAACCATAGCTTTGACTAGACAGACCTTTGTTGGCAAAGTAATGTCTCTGCTTTTTAATATGCTGTCTAGGTTTGTCATAGCTTTTCTTCCAAGGAGCAAGGGTCTTGTAATTTCATGGCTGCAGTCACCATCTGCAGTGATTTTGGAGCCCAGGGAAATAAAGTCTGTCACTGTTTCCATTGTTTTCCCCTCTATTTACCATGAAGTGATGGGACTGGATTCCAGGATCTTCATTTTTTGAATGTTGAGTTTTAAGCCAGCTTTTTCCACTTTCCTCTTTCACTTTCATCAAGAGGCTCTTCATAAGGGTGGTGCCATCTACATATCTGAAGTTATTAATACTTCTCCTGGCAGTCTTGATTCCAGCTTGTGCCTCATCCAGCCCAGCATTTCAAGCATAATGTACTCTGCACATAAGTTAAATAAGCAGGGTGACAATATACAGCGTTGATATATTCCTTTTCCAACCTGGAACCAGTCCGTTGTTCTATGTCCAGTTCTAACTGTTGCTTCTTGACCTGCATATAGGTTTGGTAGGAGGCAGGTTGGTGTTCTGGTATTCCTATCTCTTTAAGAATTTTCCACAATTGTTGTGATCCACACAGTCAAAGGATTTAGCATAGTCAATGAAGTAGATGTAGAAGTTTTTTTGGAACTCTCTTGCTTTTTCTATGATCCAATGGACGTTGGCAGTTTGATCTCTGGTTCCTCTTCCTTTTCTAAATCAGCTTGAATATCTGGAAGTTCTTAGTTCTCGTACCATTGAAGATTGGCTTGGAGACTTTTGAGCATTACTTTGCTAGCATATGAAATGAGTGCAATTGTGCAGTAGTTTGGGCATTCTTTCTGCAATGAACATTGGGGTATGGCCTATCTTCTTCATGACACTTTTTAACAGTTGGAGAATTCTGATTTCTTTCCTTCTGTATCGCTTGTTCCTTTTATCTACAATGTAAGGTGTGTTGGCGAGGGACCTTATCTTCTTTATTAACTATGGTGTCCTCAGAACTAAAAAATATCTAGTAGGATTCACAGACATAGAGAAAAGACTTGTCGTGGTTGCCAAGGAGGAGGGAGTATGGGGGAGGAATGAACTGGGAGTTTGTGGTTAGCAGATGCAAAGGGTTTTGTGTAGAATGAATAAACAACAAGGTCCTACACTATAGCTCAGGTGCGTGCTGAGTCGCTTCAGTCATGTCCAACTCTTTGCGACACTATGAACTGTAGCCTGCCAGACTCCTCTGTTCATGAGATTCTCCAGGCAAAAATACTGGCGTGGGTTGCCATGCCCTCCTCCAGGAACCTTTTTGACCCAAGGATCAAACCCGCATGTCATATGTTTCCTTCATTGGCAGGTTGGTTCTTTACCACTGGTGCCACCCTGGAAGTCAATAGCTCAGGTAACTATATTCAATATTTTGTGATAAATCATAATGGAAAAGAATATGAAAAAGAATGTATGTGTATATATATATATATTTGTATAACTGAATAATTTTGCTATGCAGCATAAATTAACACAGTGTTGTAAATCAACTATATTCCTTAAAATAAATTTTAAAAACATCTAATAGGAACTCCATAAAAAATTGTTGAGTGAATGAAATTTGTAGGCTAAAATTCCTCCTACTTGGATCTGTAGTTGTCTCTGATTCTGTTTCTATGGTTGACCAGTGGGCCTATTAATCATACCTTCTTCCTTTGGATATAGTCATGTATTGCATAACTCTTTCTAGCCTTGGCATGCCTCATGTTATTGTCATTCACTTTATTGTACTTTCCAGGTATTGCATTTTTACAAACTGAGTGTTTGTGGCAACCCTGCATTATTAAATGATGGTTAGCATTTTTTAGCAGTAAAATATTTTAAATGAATATATGTTCTTTTCTTAGGCATAATGCTATTATGTATTTGATAGACTGTTGTATAGTGTAAACATATCTTTCATATGCACTGGGAAATCAAAAATTTGTGTGGCTTTCTTTATTTCAAAAATTCACTTTATTGGACTTAAACTTGCAATATCTCACAGGTAGCTTGTGTATCGCTGATGCTTTGATCTATTGGGTATTTAACACTCACTTTAACCTTTATTTCTAATTTTTTTGAGGGGGACATCCATTTTAATCTTTAAGTATTTGAAAAGATAAAATTTGACTTATTTTTACTGTATAACCTAAACTATATACATTAGAAAGAAACAGGGTGGAAAATGCTGGGTTTTGTTGTATTCACTTCATATTTATAACTGTTGCCTCAAATAGAATGAGCATGTTTTTATTTTCTCTATTTCTCACTAATGTGCTAAATGGGACAAGGCTGGTACTTCGTAGGGTTGTGCTCCTAGGGTCCCAGCAGCTACATGTTGCTAACTCATGTCCAACTTGCCGTCTCTTTTGACCTCATACAGAAAAACACACTAGATCTCCCTAAAAATGAGTCAAAGGCAACAACTGGTACAATGAGAAAATGTTTAGAATACTTTGCAAGTAGTGGGAAACCAAGGGAATCTTTGAAATGTTTCTAATGTTTTAAAGGAGGGAAATGAGAAGCTACCCAGGACCAATGATATTAGCATGGATAGGTGGTCTCTGGGAAGAGATGATAAAATATGATGCTCTATACTCAACTCATAGTACCGAGACTTGAGGATGAGTTTCTCTGTATACATTGAGACATGACTAGATTGTGAAAAGGGCTTCCCTGGTGGCTCAGCGGTAAAGAATCTGCTTGCTGTCAGTGCAGGAGATGCGGGTTCCATCCTTGGGTGGGGAAGACCCCTGGAGAAGGAAATGGCTACTCCCGCCAATATTCTTGCTTGGGAAATCCCATGGATAAAGGAGCCTGACGGGCTACAGTCCATGGGGTTGCAACAGTCAGACACGACTTAGTGACTAAACCACCACCAGTACCACAGAGCTGGAGGGCAGAGCTATCCCCCTCAAATACTACATTTCAGTATCCTCGAGCATTCAAACAGGGATGCCACTTGGGTATTTCGGCAAATGGTGAGTTGAATTAAAAAGGTGTAACACGTCTTCTCAGTGTGACAACCATCAGTGTCATACCTTATCTCACGTTTCAAAATGAATAGGCTTTATACACCAAAGTTACAATAGCCATATTTAAATAAATCTGTAAATTACCTTTGTATATAGAATAGTAAAAGCATAAGAAATAAAGACACTTCAGAAATACTGGAAAGTAATTTCAACCAATTGATGCCTTCTAAAGCTTACAACTTACTGTGTTCTTCCTAACAAACTAGTGTCATTTTTAGGAAACCTTGATATCTTACTATCATGTTTAATCAAGAAGATTTCTGGTTACCTATTTGATGACACTAAGGCTCTCAATAGAAGGGAAAAGGGAATGAAGATTTGGGGACCTTCTCATTTTCCTATCCTTTTCCAAACTCTTAGTGTTCTTTTCTCCCCACTCCATATCTCTTCTTAATGGTAATAACTATTATATATTGAGTGCTTATTATAGATTTCACACTCAGTACTCTGCTTGCATTACCTTTTTAACCCTGGCAAAAACTATGTGAATTTAGAAGAGGGAGAGTGATGTCTCACTCTCTCCATGCACACCCACTGAGGAGAGGCCATGTGAGGACAAAGAGAGAAGGAGGCTGGTCTGAAATCCAGGAAGAGAGCTCTCACCAGAATCTGGTCATGCTGGCACCCTCATCTTGGGCTTTCAGCCTCCAGAACTGGAGGAAATACATTTCTGTTATGTAAGCCACCCAGTCTATGGTATTTTGTTATGGCAGCCTGAGCTGATGAATGCAACTACTTTATCATCAGAGCCTTTGTCCTCAGTGTCTGGTTACTTTCTTTGGCCAGAGCAACAGGAATTCTTCAGTCCTTAAAAGTGTAATTCACACTGATTTGTAAATGACTGACAAGTTTAACCAGAAGGAGGAGGAATTTGCCATTTTAAAGTGAGATTTGTTACAGCCCTGTCTCTCTTCTTCCCCAACTCTATCCCCAACCCTGGCTCATTTTGTCCAGCTATACACACACACACACACACAGATGTTTTGTTTTTGAGAAAAGAATTCTTCCTCAATGCCCTTGACTTTCTTGACCACCCTCTTTTCACATACTTGGGAACAGTAGGACATGGGAAAAAGAGGTGATCTGCTTAGCATCTCACTTGTGAAAGTGAGTCTGCCTCTGAAAGTAGGTTATTCTTTTCTGTCCATGACATGAAAAACAAAATCCTACGAAACCTAATCAGGAAGAGGTCACTCATCATCCCCCTCTAGAACTAAGAACAGAAATTTAAGTCAGCAATTATTTAGCATAGGGTTAAGAGTGGAGAAGGAAATGGCAACCCACTCCAGTATTCTTGCCTGGGAAATCCCATGGACAGAGGAGCCTGGCAGGCTACAGTTCATGGGGTCGCAAAGACTTCCACACAACTTAGCAACTTAACAACAACAAAGAGTGGAAAGACTTTGGAATCGGCNCCACTCCAGTATTCTTGCCTGGGAAATCCCATGGACAGAGGAGCCTGGCAGGCTACAGTTCATGGGGTCGCAAAGACTTCCACACAACTTAGCAACTTAACAACAACAAAGAGTGGAAAGACTTTGGAATCGGCTACTTGGGCTTGAATCTTGGCTCCACAGATTATAGCTATATGAACTTGGATAAGACTTTACCTCTCACAGCCTTCACTGTCTCATCTTTATAACATGGGGTTTATGATAACTGTTTGAAGGGGTGCGGGGTTTAGTTGGATAGTCTATATTAAGCTTATAGCAGAGAATCTGGTTTTCTAAGTAGTCAATGAATGTTAGCTTTATTATTATTTACTAAGCACTTCCTCTAAAGGACACTTGGAAATACATAGATAAATAATATTCTGTTCCTGCCTGCAGGGAGCTTACAAGTATGAATAACAGCGTGCAGGATTCCTATGAGATTAAGGGACTCTCCTAGACACCAAGCCTTTTAAAACATTTTCAAAATTCCTGTTTTCCAGAAAAACTACTGTTAAGATTTCCTACACACTCAGTTTATCTATCTTCTTAGGCCTTTTGAAGTCAGTTCCACTAGGCTTTTTTTGCATTTTTACTCCTAACCCTGTATACAGTGTGGCCAAATATTATACCTCATGTATTATTTTTTTTGTCACTTCCCTGGTGCTTTTCCAAAGCATGCACAGGAGGGAGACTTCCTTGGAAGAACATCTAGTCCAAAGGCTCCACGTATCACATGTGCTGACTTTGTCATTTCTTCAAAAAGATAGTGTATTATCTTGAAACAAACAAAACAACACCTCCGTAGAAATGATCAGCATATCTTAATGGTGCCAATTAGCATAAAAATACTTTGCTTCTCTTCTATGTTAGAGCCAAGGCTGCAGTATTTCTGTAGTCACACTGTTGTTGTCTAGGCAAGGTTATTGCACTGTGCTTTTGGTTTGAGAAAGAAAAGGAGTCAGTGTTTATCTCCTTGTGCTTATAAAATGGCTCTTTCACTTTCTAGCTCACTTTGAACCTCTCTTCCTTCTATATTTAAACTAATAATATGCTAAAGGGGCTAACTACCAGTTCTTGTCACTTTTCTTAAAGGCCTGGCTTACATAGCCTGTGTGTGAAATTTCCTTCATTACAGTCTCTGACTTAAGGTGGCACAGAAAGCTAGACAGAGGTCAGTGCATGTATAAACAGTATTTAGAACAAGTGAAGGGGAAAAAAGTCCAACCCACTTCTCAATGGGCTAAAAATCACAATGATACTATGTGGTGTTTGGTAGAGGAAGCATGTTTTCAATTCATGACTTATTTAAATTGCTTATCTTCCTGAATGAGTTATTTGAGATAAAAATATTGATATTGTTGAGTGAGCACATATTGCAGTAAGCCAATATTGCACTGAAAAAAAAAAAGGTGATGGTACATTATGCCATCATATGATAGCATAATAAAATGCCAGGTTGATTATATTGTTTCTAGGATTTTGTACATTCAGAAAATCAATATTAGGGGGGTCAGAATAGCCAGAGAGATACCACGTAACATTTGAAAATATTGATAACATATACAGGAAAATGAAAATAGGCACTGTCATTATAGTATCATTTTTTATTAATTCTTTTTAATCATTCAACAAATATTTACTGAGTTTCTCCCAATGATTCTGAGACTTTATCAATTACACCCTCTTCCAACAACACAAGAGAGGACTCTACACATGGACATCACCAGATGGTCAATACCGAAACCAGATTGATTACATTCTTTGCTGCTGAAGATGGTGAAGCTCTATACAGTCAGCAAAAACAAGACTGGGAACTGACTGTGGCTCGGATCATAAACTCCTTATTGCCAAATTCATACTTAAATTGAAGAAAGTAGGGAAAACCACTAGACCATTCAGGTATGACCAATATCAAATCCCTTACAATCATACAGTGGAAGTGACAAATAAGTTCAAGGGATTAGATCTGATAGACAGAGTGCCTGAAGANCTTATTGCCAAATTCATACTTAAATTGAAGAAAGTAGGGAAAACCACTAGACCATTCAGGTATGACCAATATCAAATCCCTTACAATCATACAGTGGAAGTGACAAATAAGTTCAAGGGATTAGATCTGATAGACAGAGTGCCTGAAGAACTATGAATGGAGGTTCATAACATTGTACAGGAGGCAGTGATCAGAACCATCCCCAAGAAAAAGAAATGCAAAAAAGACAACATGGCAGTCTGAGGAAAGCTTACACATAGCTGAGAAAAGAAGAGAAGCAAAAAGTAGAGGAGAAAGGAAAGACATATCTGCCTGAATGCAGAGTTCCAAAGAATAGCAAGGAGAGATAAGAAAGCCTTTCTAAGTAATAAATGCAAAGAAATAGGAGGAAAGCAATAAAATGGGAAAGACTAAAGATCTCTTCAAGAAAATCTGAGATACCAAGGGAACATTTCATGTGAAGATGGGCACAATAAAGGACAGAAACGCTATGGACCTAACAGAAGCAGAAGATATTAGGACGAAGTGGCAAGAATACACAGCAGAACTGTACAAAAAAGATCTTCATGACCCAGGTAACTACAATGGTATGATCACTCACCTAGAGTCAGACTTCCTGCAGTGTGAAGTCAGGTGGGCCTTAGGAAGCATCATTATGAACAAAGCTATGGAATTCCAGTTGAGATCTTTCAAATCCTAAAAGATGATGCTGTTAATGTACTGCAGTCAATATGCCAGAAAATCTGGAAAACTCAGCAGTGGCCACAGGACTTGAAAGGTCAGTTTTCATTCCTATCCCAAAGAATGTTCAAACTACCACATAATTGCACTCATCTCACATGTTAGGAAAGTAATGCTCAAAATTCTCCAAGCTAGGCTTCAACAGTACATGAACTGAGAACTTCCAGATGTTCAAGCTGGATTTAGAAAAGGAAAAGGATCCAGAGATCAAACTGCCAATCTGTTGGATCATAGGAAAAGCAAGAGAATTCCAGAAAAATATCTATTTCTGCTAAAGCCTTTGACTGTGTGGATCACCACAAACTATGGAACATTCTTAAAGAGATGGGAATACCAGACCACATGACCTGCCTCCTAAGAAATCTATATGCAGGTCAAGAAACAACAGTTAGAACTGGACATGGAACAAGAGACTGGTTCCAAATTGGGAAAGGAGTATGTTAACACTATATTGTCACCCTCCTTATTTAATTTATATGCAGAGTACATCATGCTTGAAATGCTGGGCTGGATGAGGCACAAGCTGGAATCAACATTGCCAGGAGAAATATTAATAACATCAGATATGCAGATGACATCACTCTTATGGCAGAAAATGAAGAGGAATTGAAGAGCCTCCTGATGAAAGTGAAACAGTAAAGTGAAGAAGCTGGCTTAAACTCAACATTCAAAAATTAAGATCATGTCATCTGGTCCCATCACTTCATGGCAAATAGATGGAGAAACAATGGAAACAGTGACAGATTTTATTTTATTTTTGACTCCAGAATCACTGCAAATGGTGACTGCAGCCATGCAGGTAAAAGACACTTGCTCCTTGGAAGAAAAGCTATGACAAACTTAGACAGCATATTAAAAAGCAGAGCCATTACTTTGCCAACAAAGGTCTGTATAGTCAAAGCTATGGTTTTCCCAGTAGTCATGTAAGGATGTGAGAGTTGGACCATAAAGGAAGTTGAGCATCAAGGAATTGATGCTTTTGAACTGTGGTGTTGGAGGACTGTTGAGAATCCCTTGGACAACAAGGAGATCCAACCAGTCAATCCTGAAGGAAATCAGTCCTGCATATTCATAAGAAGGACTGATACTGAAGCTAAAACTCCAATACTTTGGCCACCTGATATGATGAAGTGACTCACTGAAAAGACTGTGATGCTGGGAAAGACTGAAGGTAGGAGGAGAAGGGACGACAGAGGATGAGATCGTTGGATGGCATCACAGGGAAGCCTGACATGCTGCAGTCCATGGGGTCACTAAGAGTCAGACAAGACTGAGAAACTGAACTGAATAGAACTGATTATCATTTCAAGTACCACTGTAGTGACAAATACCTCTGACATGGCTTGTTGATCCCTACCTACTATATCAATGCCCTTGGGTAATCCTAGAATGTGGGCTGGACCTAGAACTTGCTTCTGCACAATAGAGAGAAAACAGATGGGATGTAATTTTGTAAGTTGTTTACAAAAGATCGTGACTTTAATTTCCCTAAGACTGTCTCTCTTTCTGGCACTATCCTTTGCCTTTATGCTTGTTTGCTCTTGTAAAGCAAGATGCCACATTGTGATATGCTCTGTGGAGAGGCCCACATCAGAGACTGTGAGGCAGAAGATGCAGTTAAGCTGCTCCTGGATAAGATATACTTTAAAAAGGAAATGCTGAGATGGAATTGGCTGTTATGAAAGATTCTAAAAAATTATTTTTCTTAGCAATTTAGAAACACTTTATCTTTCTTCAGTTTCAACTAGACACAAATGCCATGAGTGTGTTGTATATGTGTGCGTGTGTGGTATTTTACAGCATATTTCCCCATTTGCCATAGTTCTATGTCTGTTTTATGTATTCACTTTTTATGACTTTTTCTAGCTGCTTTTTTGTTCCATGGAATGCAGCTTGTCTTTAAAGAACATACATGTGCTTCAAGGCTAAAGCTTACTGACTTTGCAGTCTTACTTATTTTTTCTGAACCTTAGGTTTCCTGTGGGCAAAATGATGTATCTACACCTTTCTCAATTTTGAACCAGAATAGACATATCTGCTATATTAGAAATTACCTTTGTATTTTAAATGACAGAAATCCAACTCAGACTAGCTTAGATGAACAACAAAGTAGAAATTTAGAAATGTATTGACTGAGGTAACTTCAGAAAGGGGTATAATTGAAGCTCAGGGATCACTGACACCTGGGACTGCAGTGTCATAAGAACTGTCACCTTTCTTCTATAAACTCTACTACTTTCTGGTCAGCTTCGTTTTCTCAGACTGGCTTCTTTCACTAGGCTGGCTGGTAACTTGGTTACAAGCAGCCCTTACTTACATCTATGACACAGGCTTGCCACCAGAAAGGGGCGGAATTTCTTTTCCAAGATACAATTTAACAAATGCCAAGGAAAGACTTATGGCAGAAAGCAAATAATAACTAAAGAGCCTCTTGATGAAAGTGACAGACGAGAGTGAAAAAGTTGGCTTAAAACTCACATTCAGGAAACTAAGATCATGGCATCTGGTCCCATCACTTCATGGCAAATAGATGGTAAAACAATGGAAACAGTGACAGACTTTATTTATTTATTTTTTTTTACTCCAAAATCACTACAGATTGTGACTGCAGCCATGAAATTAAAAGATGCTTGCTCCTTGGAGGAAAAGCTATGACAAACATAGACAGCATATTAAAAAGCAGAGACATTACTTTGCCAACAAAGATCCATCTAGTCATGTATGGATGTGAGAATTGGACCATAAAGAAAGCTGAACACTGAAGAATTAATGCTTTTGAATTGTGGTGTTGAAGACTCTTGGGAGTCCCTTGGACAACAAGGAGATCCAACCAGTCAATCCTAAAGGAAACCAGTCCTGAATATTCATTGGAAGGACTTATGCTGAAGCTGAAATGCCAATACTTTGGCCACTGCGAAGAACTGACTCATTGGCAAAGACCCTGATGCTGGGAAAGACTGAAGATGGGGGAAAGGGGATGACAGAGGATGAGGTGGTTGGATGGCATCACTGACACAATGGACATGAGTTTGAATAAGCTCTGGGAGTTGGTGACTGACAGGGAAGCCTGGTGTGCTATAGTCCATGGGGCACAAAGAGTCAGATATGACTGAGTGACTGAACTGAACTGAAGAAAAGGCTCCATGGCTCACCTTAGATGTGTATAAGAGACAGGTCGGGGTGGGGGNTTCCATAGTGGCTGTACTAGTTTGCATTCCCACCAACAGTGTAAGAGGGTTCCCTTTTCTCCACACCCTCTCCAGCATTTATTGCTTGTAAACTTTTGGATAACAGCCATTCTGACTGGTGTGAAATGGTACCTCATTGTGGTTTTGATTTGCATTTCTCTGATAACGAGTGATGTTGAACAGCTTTTCATGTGTTTGTTAGCCATCCATATGTCTTCTTTGGAGAAATGTCTATTTAGTTCTTCATCCATTTTTTGATTGGGTCGTTTATTTTTCTGGAATTGAGCTACAGGAGTTGCTTGTATATTTTTGAGATTAATTTTTTGTCAGTTGCTTCATTTGCTATTATTTTCTCCCATTCTGAAGGCTCTCTTTTCACCTTACTTATAGTTTCCTTTGTTGTGCAGAAGATTTTCATTTTCATTAGGTCCCATTTGTTTATTTTCGCTTTTATTTCCAATATTCTTGGAGCTGGGTCATAGAGAATCCTGCTCTGATTTATGTCAGAGAGTGTTTTGCCTATGTTCTCCTCTAGGACTTTTATAGTTTCTGGTTTTATGTTTAAATCTTTAATCCATTCTGACTTTATTTTTGTGTATGGTGTTAGAAAGTGTTCTCAGTTCAGTTCAGTTCAGTCGCTTAGTCATGTCCGACTCTTTGTGACCCCATGAATCGCAGCACGCCAAGCCTCCCTGTCCATCACCAACTCCCAGAGTTCACTCAGATTCATGTCCATCGAGTCAGTGATGCCATCCAGCCATCTCATCCTCTGTTGTCCCCTTCTTCTCCTGCCCCCAATCTCTCCCAGCATCAGAGTCTTTTCCAATGAGTCAATTCTTCACATGAGGTGGCCAAAGTACTGGAGTTTCAGCTTTAGCATCATTCCTTCCAAAGAAATCCCAGGGTTGATCTCCTTCAGAATGGACTGGTTGGATCTCCTTGCAGTCCAAGGGACTCTCAAGAGTCTTTTCCAACACCACAGTTCAAAAGCATCAATTCTTTGGCGCTCAGCTTTCTTCCCAGTCCAACTCTCACATCCATACATGACCACAGGAAAAACCATAGCCTTGACTAGACAGACCTTAGTTGGCAA
Organism: Oreotragus oreotragus; assembly: GCA_006410675.1. Classification (NCBI taxonomy): domain Eukaryota; kingdom Metazoa; phylum Chordata; class Mammalia; order Artiodactyla; family Bovidae; genus Oreotragus; species Oreotragus oreotragus. The sequence goes on from SJYX01004942.1 coordinate 98,163, forward strand.
AGTAATGTCTCTGCTTTTGCATATGCTATCTAGGTTGGTCATAACTTTTCTTCCAAGGAGTAAGCGTCTTTTAATTTCATGGCTGCAATCACCATCTGCAGTGATTTTGGAGCCCCCAAAAATGAAGTCTGACACTGTTTCCACTGTTTCCCCATCTATTTCCCATGGAGTGATGGGACCGGATGCCATGATCTGCATTTTCTGAATGTTGAGCTTTAAGCCAACTTTTTCACTCTCCTCTTTTCTAGTTTCATTCTTTCACAAGTGCTTGACCAGTTTTCCCAGCACCACTTGTTAAAGAGATTGTCTTTTCCCCATTGTATATTCTTGCTTACTTTGTCAAAGAAAAGGTGCCCATAGGTGTGTGGATTTATCTCTGGCCTTTCTATTTTGTTCCATTGATCTATATTTCTATCTTTGTGCCAGTACCATACTGTCTTGATGACTGTGGCTTTGTATTAGAGCCTGAAGTCAGGCAGGTTGATTCCTCCAATTCCATTCTTCTTTCTCAAGATTGCTTTGGCTATTCAAGGTTTTTGGTATTTCCATACAAATTGTGAAATTATTTGTTCTAGCTCTGTGAAAAATACCGTTGGTAGCTTGATACGGATTGCATTGAATCTATAGATTGCTCTGGGTAGTATACTCATTTTCACTATATTGATTCTTCTGATCCATAAACATGGTATATTTCTCCCTCTATTAGTGTTCTCTTTGATTTCTTTCATCAGTGTTTTATACTTTTCTATATATAGGTCTCTAGTTTCTTTAGGTAGATATATTCCTAATTATTTTATTCTTTTCATTGCAGAGGTGAATGGAATTGTTTCCTTAATTTCTCTTTCCGTTTTCTCAGTATAGTATACAGGAATCTAAGGGCTTTTTGTGTGTTTATTTTATATCCTGCAACTTTACTATATTCATTGATTAGTTCTAGTAACTTTCTGGTGGAGTCTGTAGGGTTTTCTAAGTAGAGGATCATGTCATCTGCAAACAGTGAGAGTTTTACTTCTTCTTTTCCAATCTGGATTCCTTTTATTTCTTTTTCTGCTCTGATTGCTGTGGCCAAAACTTCCAAAACTATGTTGAATAGTTGTGGTGAGAGTCGGCACCCTTGTCTTGTGACAAGGTGAAATGCTTTAGGGGAAATGCTTTCATTTTTTCACCATTGAGGATAATGTTTGCTGTGGGTTTGTCATATATAGCTTTTATTATGTTGAGGAATGTTCCTTCTATTCCTGCTTTGTGGAGAGTTTTTATCATGAATGGGTGTTGAATTTTGTCAAAGGCTTTCAATTATTCACATAATTTTACTTCAATGCATTTTATAATTGTTATTATTGAAATAGTGCATATATGTGATATCTAACAATGCAAATCTTCAAAAAAGCATTTGATGAAAAGTAAAATTAAGCCTTTATTTATATGCTGGTTCCCTTCATGGGAGCAATAAGTCTCATCAATTTCTTTTGTATTGAATCATAGATATTCCACATATACACAAATATTTGTGTCCAATTTTTTGTCTCCTGTATCTAATTATAAACATAATATTATATATATTTATGGTATACAATGTATATATACATATATACATGTTATATATGTGTACTATATATTAATATGTTTATCAAGTCTGCTCTTCAAAATGAAGGTACACTATTCCAAATAATCCTATAGACATTCTTTGGTGACTGTGGGGAGAGAGCAAATTAGCCAAGATGGTGTGTTCAGGCTCTCTCGCCCCACAGTTTATAAATAATGACTGTGTAACAGCTGAGATAATTTATACCACTGCATACACATCGTGAGGTATTTGCTTGCTCACAGGCTACTTTATGCTGTGGGGATATATAAGCTCCACCCATAAAGTGGTGGCATTACTGTTGCATCATGGCTTTGTGTGTTGGGTCCAGCCAGGAGAGAAGAGAATATAACATGAATAANACCACTGCATACACATCGTGAGGTATTTGCTTGCTCACAGGCTACTTTATGCTGTGGGGATATATAAGCTCCACCCATAAAGTGGTGGCATTACTGTTGCATCATGGCTTTGTGTGTTGGGTCCAGCCAGGAGAGAAGAGAATATAACATGAATAATGTTATGGATCCTGTGTCAGCCAGGAGAGAGTTTGTGTGCAGTTATTCTGTGTTATGTTAATCTGCTGTTAGGTCTACTGTGCCAGCCAGAAAAGAATAAATGTGTCTGCCGTTCCTATGGCTCCTTGAATCTTCTTCCAGCCTCTTATTTCGTGCCTTGCCTACCCTGGGTTCAGTGAACAGTGCAGACATGAGATACAGTGAGACAACTGGCGTCATGAACAGTATGAAGAGCAATACAGTGGTGTACCATCAGAAGGAGGGTCAGGGCTCAGAATAGAGTCAAGTTCACATGCACATTTTTAAGATTTTGAGAAGTTTAACTAAACTAGGCTTAGTTAAAATCAAGTTTATCTTGTATCTTGCATCAATTAACATAGGCAAAATATCTGCTATTTTCACAAGAAATGCTACAAAAGTGTAACAAAAGAACACACCTAAGCATACTCTGGTAAATGTCACATAAAATACTTAAAAATAACAGATTTCAGAAAATGACATTAATTCAATCTCTTTTGAATTGAATTCACCAATACATGTATGCAAACTGCTCATAGAATCACTTTTGTAAACTTAATAGTAAATCTAGCAATTATTTGAATCTTTGGAAAGAAGAAAGGATGTAAAGCATAATATATTTGTATTATAGGTACCATAGAACCATTTTAATAATGAAATAGGTAAAACATGCTGAAAAAGAAAGAACTATTGTGTAAAAGAAGCTAAATTAGGTGATAGAAATAAAAATATTGATAAGTAATGCATATTTATACACATATATCTACATCAATGCATCAATAGAAATTTTTTTTCTAAGGTGACACCTTCAAACTATTAATATTTGCCATTTGGATTCAATGGGAAGTCGTCTGAACATATGGGCTGTGGGTTTGGGAGTATGGAATGTAATTCATTTTAATGTATGTACTACTTATGATTTTTATGATTATTATAAAGTACTATATTATGAGTATTAAGTATTAGGAGAATTGTAACTTCTGTAAGAAGCATGATATTTCAAGCTTTCTTTCATACCATGAATAACCTCTTCTCCTGCTGTTAGGCATCATTTTTTATAAATGATGCATCCTTAACTTTATACTGTACAGTGACATTTTCACCTTCTTTCTTACTGTTCAAGTTTCCCTCATCCCTTATCATGATAAGGTACCCAATTTGAGCTGATAATTACCTCATATTTCATCATGAAAATGGAAACTGTCATAAACATTTCAATCTTCTTCAGAGTAAGCCTATGAACATACCAATGTCTGCTTCTGTTTTTTTCTTTCTTCTCTACTAAGAAGTCCAAGAGTCACCCCTTATTTTTCAGTATCAGTGTGAGCTGAATTCTCTCACTTTATCAAGCATTTACAACTTAATTATACTTTCTCAGTCTTTTATCAAAAAACCTCATCATCATAAAGATATCTGAAAGCTTTGTACTCCTTGAAAAATAGGAAAGAGAAGTCTCCTCTGATGGCTTGTAATATTTCTAGAAATTATCTTCATTTTTACTCTTTAGAATCAGCTTTTCCAGATAGATATCATGCCTTTTCAACATAAGACAAATTTTCTTCAGTGGAGAATTTTAATTGTCTCTAAAAATTGCTCTTTCCACTCTAAGTCTTTATGTGCCACTTCTTTTTCCTATTCATTTTTGAAATGATTTTCTTTTTCTAGATCAGCTATTCACAAAAGTTTCCTGTCAAGGTGAGATTGAGCCCAATGAACCTTCATGGGAAGTTCTGTCTTTCTATGTCAAGGGCTGTCCCTCTGTTGTTACACTGACCTGTTCTTTGATTGGTATTTGGCATATTTGAAAGGTTATATTTCTTATGCCTCTTAAGAATTTCTCAGGTTTAGGAAGTGTTCTTTTGCCAGCTCTGAGCTCCTTCAGTAACTAAGAAGGCAGTACCAAGGGGCAAAATCCTTGCATCCCAAGAAATGCATTGTCTTTCAGAAGGTTTATTTGTTTGACGTTTGATGTTCGTTTTTCTTCTTCCTGTTCTTTGGGTTCCCCTAAGCACTTTTTCCTTTGCTGCTCAGCTTCCACAGTTTCTATATACTATTTGGTCTTAGCCTTAATCATTGCAATGTGTACTCAGAGTGGTTTCTTTTTTGAGAAAATATAAGACTCAAGGAACTGGCTTCATTAGATCCCTCGGTACTGGCTATGCTTTTTAGCTATTTTCTTGCAACTTGTGAGCCCTCCTAAGTACTCTGATTATCTGAATTGTTTTGGGGAAGTCTTACATATAAATTGTAATTTGAGATTTCCTCAGACTCTTAATTTTTCTAAGAAATAATATGCCTTCTTCATTGTATTGGATTGTATTCAAAAGAAAGGTAATTTAGAACTAACAGGATACTAGGTTTCCAACAGTGATGTATCAGTATAGATTTGAACACAATCTTGTATGAAGACAGGCAAGTTCTTATAAATCTTTGAAAAAGAAAAACTTTTTTTCCACCTAGAGATTGAGCCAAGGCTGACAAGTTCTATGTGAGCTTTTTTTGTTGCTGTTGTTTGTTTTAAATGTTGAGCTGTTTCTATTCTTTCTTTACACGGTTTCCTTTTTTTTTTTTTTTTCAAGGATTTTAGTTTCAAGATCTCTTCTCCAATAGTTCAAGGTAATGAACTCTGTCTCTACTGTTCATTAAAATCAAACTTGCCTGGATATACAAGCTGCCTCTAAAATTTTAAAACAGCTAAAATGTTCACAATAGCAAATCACTCTGAGTTTCAATTTTGCTTTTACTTTTGATTCTTAATGTTGAATGATGTCTCTACTTTTCTGGAAAGTTGGTTTGTTGTTTTTTTTTTAATTGAGGGATAATTTGCATGAAATATTATATTAGTTTTAGGTGTACAGCATAATAATTCAATATTAGTATAAATTATGAAGTGATCATGATGGATGTTCATTATTTTATTTGTTTATTTCACCCACATGAACAGCTTGGAGGGCCTTAATTCCTCAACAAGGGATCAAACATGTGTCCCCTGTAATGGAAGTTCAGAGTCTTTACCACTGGACCAAAAGGAAATTTCCTCTAAATGTTCATTTTTTGAGATCTTCTAAAGATCTTGTAGCTATTAATTTTTAATATGAAGTTCTCCATGTTATCCAAAAGTAAAGATCTCCATATCCTTTTAATATGTATTCAATCTCAATCACTGGAAAAGTGACATTATACTTCATATATAAAATGTTCATTTTATCATATCGAATACTTATAACCTCCCCCATCTTCTTAATTGTAACTTTCCTTTATTATGGCTTTTGTGGGAACAACAAACACATAAAAGTCTTATGCTTTTCCTGATACACTTCAAGGTAAATTCTCACTTTCATTTAGAAAAAGAGACTATCTAGAATTTTTAGGGCTAAGAGATTACCCCTTTGTTTTCTCTCTGTACACTGTCTTGGAGATAATCATTTCATTTTCTTAAATTTAAGTAAATATAAACTTTTATTTTAATGAATTTGTTATATTTTCTATACTTGGTAGAAATAATATACTTTTATATAGTAAGGAAATGGCATTTTCATAGTAATTTTTTATATTTAATGAATGCCTTTTTAAAACTACATATAATTTTGAGTCTTTAGAAAGAGAATCTGCAAAATATATTGATTATAAATTTAAATCTTCATATTTTGTTATATGTTTCCTACTGTTTGAAAACAACAAATAAGTAATCCAGTACAGAAGTCTTCTTATCTTGTGAGTGTATGCAAAGTCACTCCAGTCNATTTTTTATATTTAATGAATGCCTTTTTAAAACTACATATAATTTTGAGTCTTTAGAAAGAGAATCTGCAAAATATATTGATTATAAATTTAAATCTTCATATTTTGTTATATGTTTCCTACTGTTTGAAAACAACAAATAAGTAATCCAGTACAGAAGTCTTCTTATCTTGTGAGTGTATGCAAAGTCACTCCAGTCATGTCTGACTCTTTACAACCCTACGGACCATAGCCTGCCAGGCTCCTCTGTCCATGGGATTCTCCTGGCAAGAACACTAGAATGGATTGCTGTGCCCTCCTCCAGGGGATCTTCCTGATGCAGGGATTGAATTCATGTCTTTTCTGTCTCCTGCATTGTCAGGTGGATTTTTTTACCACTAGTGCCACCTGGGAAGCCCCCTTTTAACCCCAGGTCTCAGAAAATGAACGAGCAATTCTATTGTCTCAATGCTTGTCTCTGTTCCATTTGGGTCTCTGCTGAAGTATGTATACTTCTCCCTTCATTCTGTGTTTCATTTAGCATAGAAGTAAACTTATTCTTCTTCTTTAATACAATCTTAGATACTTTTAATATAAGAAAGTATCTAACTAAATAAAGAAAACCAATATTAGCTACAGTCTTCATATGCCTATGTTATAGTGCTTATTAAATGTCAAAATATTTAAAATGTAAATCAATTTTATAAAGGTAAAATTATTCAAAGGTTATGAGTGGATGCCGTGGAATAAAACCCAATAATTTACTTACTTCCCCAGTTCGGTTCAGTTCAGTCGCTCAGTCATGTCCGACTCTTTGTGACCCCATGAATCACAGCACACCAGGCCTCCCTGTCCATCACCATCTCCCGGAGTTCACCCAGACTCACATCCATCGAGTCCGTGATGCCATCCAGCCATCTCATCCTCGGTCGTCCCCTTCTCCTCCTGCCCCCAATCCCTCCNGTTACCATTTGCAGTGATTTTGGAGCCCAAGAAAATGAAATCTCTGTCCCTGTTTCCAATTTGTCCTCATCTCTTTGCCATGAAGTGATGAGACCAGATGCCATGATCTTAGTTTTTTAAATGTTGAATTTTAAGCCAGCTATTTCACTCTCCTCTTTCACCTTCCTCAAGAAGCTCTTTAATTCCTCTTTGCTTCCTGCCATTAGAGTAGTATCATCTGCATGTCTGAGGTTGTTGATTTTTCTCCCAGCAATCTTGATTCCAGCTTGTGATTCATCCAGCCTAGTATTTCACATGATGTACTCTGCACATAAGTTAAATAAACAGGGTGACAGATAAACAGGATGTTCTTCTTTCCCAACTTTGAACCAGTCTGTTGTTCCAGGTCTGGTTCTAACTGTTGCTTCTTGACCTGCATACATGTTTCTCAGGAAACAGATAAGGCAGTCTGGTCTTCCCATCTCTTTCAGAATTTTTTGCAGTTTGTTGTGATCCACACAGTCAAAAGCTTTAGTGTAGTTTGTGAAGTAGAAGTAGTTTTTTTTTTTTTTTTTCATTTCCTTGTTTTATCTATGATTCAATGGAAGATAGCAATTTGATCTCTGGTTCCTTAGGATTTTCTAAATTCACCTTGTAAATCTGGTAGTTCTCGATTCATGCACCGCTGAAGCCTAACTTGAACAATTTTGAGCATATCCTTGAGAGCATGTGAAATGAGTGCAGTTGTACAGTAGTTGGAACATTCTTTTGCATTACCTTTCTTTGGGATTGAAATGAAAAGTGACCTTTTTCATTCCTGTGGCCACTGCTTAGTTTTCCAAATTTGCTGACATATTGACGATATAAGTTTAACGGCATCATCTTTTAGGATTTGAAATAGCTCAACTGGTATTTCATCACCTCCACTAGCTTTATTTGTAGTAATGCTTCTTAGGGCCCACTTGACTTCACACTCCAGGATGTAGGCACTAGGTGAGTGACCACACCATCATTGTTATCTGAGTCATTAAGACCTTTTTTGTATAGTTCTTCCGTGTACTCTTGATACCTTCTTAATCTCTTCTGCTTCTGTTAGGTCTTTACCGTTTTTGTCCTTTATTGTGCCCATCTTTGCATGAAATGTTCCCTTGATATCTCCATTTTCTTGAAGAGATCTCTAGTCTTTCCCATTCTATTGTTTTCCTCTATTTCTTTGCATTACCTACTTAAAAATATTTCTTAGCTCTCCTTGCTATTCTCTGGAACTCTGTATTCAGTTGGGTTTATCTTTCTCTTTCTCCTTTGCCTTTTACCTCTCTTCTTTTCTCAGCTATTTGTAAGGCCTCCTCAGACAACCATTTGCCTTTTTGCATTTCTTTTTCTTGGAGATGATTTTTGTAACCACCTCTTGTTCAATGTTATGAACCTCTGTCCATAGTTCTTCAGGCAGTCTGTCTACCAGATTTAATCCCTTGAATTTATTTGTCACTTCCACTGTATAATCATAAGTGACTTGATTTAAGTCATACCTGAATGGTCTAGTGGTTTTCTCTGCTTTCTTCAATTTAAGCTTGAATTTTACAATAAGGAGCTTATAATCTGAGCCGCAGTCAGCTCCAGGTCTTGTTTATGCAGATTGCATAGAGCTTTTCCATTTTGAACTGCAAAGAATATAATCGATCTTATTTCAATATTGACAGTTAGTGATGTCTATGTATAGAGTCATCTCTTGTGTTGTTGGAAAGGGTGTTTGCTATGACAGATGTGTTTTCTTGGCAAAACTCTGTTAGCCTTTGCCCTAAATCATTTTGTATTCCAAGGCCAAGCTTGGTTGTTACTCCAGGTATCTCCTGACTTCCTATATTTGCATTTCAATCTCCTGTGATGAAAATGATATCATTTTTGGTGTTAGTTCTAGAAGGTCTTATATGTTTTCATAGAACCATTCAATATCAGCTTCTTCAGCATTAGTGGTGGAGGCATAGACTTAGATGTTATGTGGTTTGCATTGGAAACAAACCAAGATCATTCTGCCATGTTTGGGATTGTACCCAAGTACTGCATTTTGAACTCTTCATGACTATGAGAGCTAATACAGTTCTTCTAAGGATTTCTTGCCCACAGTAGTAGAAATAATAGTCATTTGAATTAAATTCTCACGTTCCTGTCCATTTAATTCACTGATTCCTAAACTCTTGATATTCATTCTTGCCATCTCCTACTTGACGACGTCCCATTTACCTTGATTCATGGGCCTAACATTCAAGGTTCCTGTGCAATATTGTTCTTTATAGCATTGGAGCTTACTTTTACCATCAGGTACATTCACAACTGAGCATCATTTCTGCTTTCCCCAGCCTCTTCATTCTTCCTACATCTATTTTTCTGGTCTTCTCCAGTAGTATATTAAACACTTACTGACATGGGGTTTCATCTTTTGGTGTCATATCTTTTTGTCTTTTCATGTTATTAATGAGATTCTCAAGGCAAGAATACTGAAGTGGTTTGCCATTCCTTTCTCCAGTGGATCAGGCTTTGTTAGATCTCTCCAGCATGATCCATCCACCTTGAGTGGCCCTGCATGACAATTTAATTTTGGCTGTTGTAGATAACATCACATTACATTGTTAATAGTGTACTGGATATGTTGTATGTGCATAATGTTGTTCACAAACAGGCAATTATAATAACGGCAAAGTGTTCAATAAGTACTTGTAGCATAAGTGAATGTGTCAAAATATGGTTTCATGGAAGTAAGTAGAGTTAAACATGGAAAGAACATTGGACTGAGGTTTAAAAAAGAGGGAAAGTCATGTGCAGTTGAAAATTGTGGTAAAGGAAAAAGGTGTTAAAATTAAGATGCTTCCAGTATCATGAACATCGACTTCTGTGTATGCCTTATCAGTGCCCTTGGACAAAACCTTTACTCGCCTGAGCCTCAGTTTCTAAAGAATATTTAAAGTTACTTTCAAGTAAAACAATTAGTTTGCTCTCTGATGTTGAGTGTATGTAGACAGTCTGACCAAAGATTAGTTATCAATAATGCTTTTCTAATACAGATTACAAAGAGCAAACTATAGTAATTGTAAACAATTTAACTATCTTGATGGCTGCTGGAAGCTAGTGTCTACCAAAGGCAGGATATCTTATGAATCCTTTGCATGTTTGATTGATTTTTTTATGTCTATGGGAGTAAAGAAAGAAAGCAATGAGAGAATCTTTGTCATCTACAAATGAATGTGATAAGTAGGTAAAGCTATCAAGAGACCAAATGTAAGCAAAATATTTTTAAGGGAAATGAATGAATTCTGGAAACACTAGATGATTTATATGTTCTGATATACGTAAAAACAATGTAGAGGACTATGAAGCTTTTAGTTTGTGGGCATTTGGAGGAAAAACTAGTGATCAATAAGAGCCATCTTGTGTTAAGAAGAAACTCTGCCAAAGTAAATTTGGTTCCTTATTTTATGGGGTTAGTGGCTTGATATACTGGATATTTTCATACACAGAAGTTATACTGGTTTCAGAAAATCAATTTACAAAGGCTTCCATGTCATACATCTTGTAGCTAAAATGATGAATTTGTATATACTTATGCAAATTTACAGTTGATTAAGCAACCATTGTAGTGTGACGACAAAGCAGTTTAAGCAATCTTATGCTCCATTCATAGATGTTTAATGTCCATAAAGAGGGAAATAATGATCCCCTTGGTTATTAAATGATCACGTTTGAATATGGAAAGAGGAACTGCCACTGAAGAAGAGGAACAAGGCAAGCAATTAAATCTGTCCATAGGATTCTCCGGGCAATAACACTGGAGTGGGTTGCCATTTCCTTCTCCAGGGATCTTCCCGACCCAGGAATCGAACCCGAGTCTCCTTTATTGCAGGCAGATTCTTTACTGACTGGTGGCTCAGAGGTTAAAGCGTCTGCCCT
>SJYX01004942.1:112243-122776 GCA_006410675.1 Oreotragus oreotragus
CATTGAACATAGACTGGCGATTCATTTCTTACATGATAGTATACATATTTCAATGCTATTCTCCCAAATCATCCCACCCTTTCCCTCTCCCTCTCCCTCTCCCTGAATTAAAATTTTTTTTCTGTATTATAAAATATTCTTATTTTGACTTTTTTAGTCATCAAAAATGAAAAAATAATGCTTAGCTGTGGGTTGTTTTACATCAGGCTGACATTACTTTGCCAACAAAGGTCCATCTAGTCAAGACTATGGTTTTTCCAGTAGTCATGTATGGATGTGAGAGTTGGACTATAGAGAAAGCTGAGTGCCAAAGAACTGATGCTTTTGAAATGTGGTGTAGGAGAAGACTCTTGAGAATCCCTTGGACTTCAAGGAGATCCAACCAGTCCATCCTAAAGGAGATCAGTCCTGGGTGTTCATTGGAAGGACTGATGTTGAAGCTGAAACTCCAATACTTTGGTCACCTCATGTAAAGAGCTGACTCATTTGAAAAGACCCTGATGCCGGGAAAGATTAAGGGCAGGAGCAGAAGGGGACAACAGAGGATGAGATGGTTGGATGGCATCACTGACTCAATGGACATGAATTTGGGTAGACTCCAGGAGTTGATAAGGGACAGGGAGGCCTGGAGTGCTGCAGTCAATGTCGCAAAGAGTCAGACATGACTGAGTGACTAAACTGAATTGACCTGATTTTTCCCACTAGCAGTAGTTTATCAATCTCTGTTCTAGATTTTCTTTATGCAAATACAAGCAAATATGATTATATAGTTTTCTTTTTTCCCCTTTATGGACATTAAACAATTTTGGGTCACTCCAGAGCAAGCCTCTTATTTGTAATCTCTTCTTGGTATTTATCTGAAGAAAATAAAAACACTAATTAGAAAAGATAAATTTCTTCTATATTCATTGCAGTGTTATTACAATAGCCAAGATATGGAAGCAACTTTAGTACCTATCAATAGAAAAAAAAAGAATGAAAAAGATATGGTGTATAATACAATGGAATATTAGCCATAAAAAAGAATGAACTCTTGGTATCTGAAACAACATGGGTGGACCTGGAAGGCATTATACTATGTGAAATATGTCACATATAGAAAGATAAATACCATATAATTTCATTTATATATGGAATCTAGGGGCAGGGCTCATGTTCCAGTGTCCTATCTTTTTGCCTTTTCATGCTGTTTCTGGGGTTCTCAAGGCAAGAATACTGAAGTGGTTTGCCATTCCCTCCTCAGGTGGACCACATTTGGTCAGAACTCTCCACAATGACCCCTCCGTCTTGAGTGGCCTTGCATGTCATGGCTTATAGCTTCACTGAGTTACACAAGGGTGTGATCCATGTGATCCTTTTGGTTAGTTTTCTGAGATTGTGGTTTTCATTCTGGAGACCATGGGATTGCAGTTTTTGTTTCTTCTGTTTGCCTTCTGATGGATGAGGATAAGAGGCATTTTGTGTGTGTGTGTGTGTGTGTGTGTGTGTGTGTGACATCATGTGACATCATGGACTGCAGCACACGAAGCTTCTCTGTCCTTCATTATCTGCCAGAGTTGCTCAAATTCATGTCCACTGAGTCAGTGATATTATCTACCATTTCATCCTCTGTTGTCCTCTTCTTCTTTTGCCTTCATTATTTCCTAGCATCAAGGTCTTTTCCAGTGAGTCAGGTCTTTTCATCAGACAGCCAAAGTATTGGAGCTTCATCTTCAGCATCAGTCCTTCCCGTGAATATTCAGGGCTGATTTCCTTCAGGGTTGACTGGTTTGATCTCCTTACTGTCCAAGGAACTCTCAAGAGTCTTCTCCAGCACTATAATTTGAAAGCATCCATTCTTGAGCACTCAGCTTTCTTTATGGTCCACTTACAAATCTACATGACTACCGGAAAAACCATAGCTTTGATTATATGGACCTTTGTTAACAAAGTGATGTCTCTATGTTTAATATGCTGTCTAAGTTTGTCATAGGTTTCCTTCTAAGGAGCAAGCTGTTGCCATTCACAATGATTTTTAGAGCCCAAAAGAAAATCTGTCACTGTTTCCACCTTTTCTCCATCTATTTTCTATGAAGTGGTGGGATCAGATGCCATGATCTCAGTGTTTTTAATGTTGATCTTCAAACCAGGTTTTCACTTTCCTCTTTCATCCACATTAAGAGGCTCTTTAGTTTCTCTTTGCTTTCTGCCATTAGAGCAATATTATCTGCATATCTGAGGTTGTTGATATTTCTCCCAGCAATCTTGATTCCACCTTGTGATTCATCCAGCTCAGCATTTCACATTATGTACTCTGCATATAAGTTAAATAGGGTGACAATATGCAGCCTTGATGTACTACTTTCACAATTTTGCAACAGTCCATTGTTTCATGTAAGATTCTAACTGTTATGCCTTGATCTGCATACAGGTTTCTCAGAGACAGATAATGTGGTCTGGTATTCCCATCTCTTTAAGAATTTTCCCCTTACAGTTTGTTGTGATCCACACAGTCAAAGGCTTTAGCATAGTCAATGAAGCAGAATAGATGTTTTTCTGAACTTCCCTTGCTTTCTCTATGCTCCGTCAAATGTTAACAATTTGATCTCTGGTTCCGCTACCTTTTCTAAATCCAGCTTGTACATTGGAAAGTTCTCAGTTCACATACTGCTGAAGCTTAGCTTGAAGGATTTTGAGCATAACCTTGCTAGGATGTGAAATGACCACAATTGTACAGTAGTTGGAATTCTTTGGCATCGCACTTCTTTGGGATTGAAATGAAAACTGACCTTTCCAGTCCTGTGGCCACTGCTGATTTTTCCCAATATCTGACATATTTAGCATATCACTTTAACAGCATCAAATATTTGGATTCAAAATAGCTCAGCTGGCACTTCATCACCTCCACTAGCTTTGTCCGTAGAAATGTTTCCTAAGGCCCACTTGACTTCACGCTCCAGGATGATGGCTCTAGGTGAGTGACCACACCATCATGGTTATCCAGGTCATTAAGAACCTTTTTTTTTGTATAGTTCTTCTGTGTATTCTTTCCACCTCTTCTTAATGTCTTCTGCTTCTGTTAGGTCCTTGCCATTTCTGTCCTTTATAAAGCCCATCCTTCCATGATAAATGGTGGGAGACTTTAGTCTCCCACTATTAGCCCTAGAATTCTATTCATAATGTAAGAAGAAGTGTTACAAAGCAACTTTGTTGTTGTGGGGACCTATTTCATCACTTTTACAAACAATCTTACCATTTGTCAATCACAGATGCCCTAAAAGCCCTGAGGTGGGAACAAACCATTTTTGTTCCCTTTAGTTTTCCAGTAATTTTATAGAATATGATTCAGGTAGGTGTTCAGAAGCCTTTATTTGTTTTCTTCCTTCCCCTTTATTCTTCCTGACTCCTCATGGATGTCTGTTTCACGTTGCCGTCATGTCTGTGTTCAATGATTATGAGAATTCACCCCCCGTGTGTCCATTTATCCTGTGTTTCAGAGTGGAACATCTTCAAGGCAAAGACAAATGTATCTGTTATGCTTAACCTGATGGCCTTTTGTAGTTTAGCTTCAATTTGTTAGGCTCTGAGACACATTTACTAAGTGAGAAGGGGTTACAGAAAAATGGAATACACTATCCTATTATTTTTGATAGTCACAATAGTTTGGTGTACTTTATATGATCAGGAGCAATGTACCAAGCGCTGTGCTAAGAACGTGACACACATTCTCTGTAGTAATCCTCAACTACCCAACATATAATAATGAGGAAATGGAGAGCAAGGGAGACTGAGTGACTTGTTCAGGGCAATAGATGCAGCAAATGGCAGAACTGAGACTTGAACCCTTGTTTCCATAATATCAAAATCTACATATGACATTCTCCAGATATCTTTTCAAGTTAGATTCATAGTTGAAACTATAGAATCTACTCTAGCTAGTTTAAGCATCAGGGAAATTTATTAAAGGATATTAAGTAGCTCACAGAATCTCTGGGAATGCCAGAGAAGCCCAGGATCTAGTTCTTTTCTTACAGCTGATCACTTGCATCAAGCACAGAAATCTTTCCTCACAAATATTCACCTTAATAATTTATAATATTTCAACCCTTATCTTAAAAGAAGAGCATGGGAACTTCCCTGGTGGTCTAGTGGCTAAGACTTTGCACTCCCACTGCAAGGGACCTGGCTTCAATCCCTGGTCAGGGAACTAGATCCCAGGTGCCACAATGCCACAACCAAGAGTTTGTATGCTAGAACTAAAAAAAAAAAAAAAAAAAATCCCTCATGTCACAAGGAAGATTGAAGATCCCACATGCCAGAACTAAGAACTGGCACAGCCAAAAAAATAAAAATAATTTAGGTCAATGCGGATTTCATGAAAGCCAAAACCTTTAAAATATGTATTAAAAATTCATGTGTCTAACTGAAAAAAAAATGAAAGAAGAACATCAGCATAGGTGACAGACATCATGGAGAATATCTTCTTAATAAGGCTGGTTAGCACTCATGGGAGGAGGTCTGTGACTGCACTGGTTTCAGAGATTTCCTCACAGGACACTGGTTCCAACTGCTAGAGAATAGACTTTGAAATGTGAAGGTCTGTGCTGATAAGTGATGTCATATTTGGGCAAAGGAGTATGCACTAATGAACCATGCAAAGCCATAGTCACTAAAGTTGGGGTTTTACAGATGTGTTTTTATGGATCCTTATTTACCATGAACGTTTAGATGGTAATTGGAGCACAAATTGTCTGTTAAAATAGATATTTCAGCTTTCCCTGACCATCATAATCTTTTGGTAATCCCTCTTTGGGCCCTCTCCAGCTGTCTGCCCCTTATTCAGAGAGAGATCAACTTCCCTCTTGCAGTTGTGAGTGAAGGCTGAGTCTTAATGTGTGGCCACTTGTCTCATTTCTCAGCTTTCTAGTCAAAGAAGAGGCCAGATCACTTTATATGGTCACCAGCTTCTCCAATGTCAAGAGCAACTCTTTTCATTCCTAGAGCCAACATTCTCACTGATGACAATGACATAAATAATAATAATTTTCAGTTACTGATTATTCAGTATGTGCCAGCAACTGTGCTAAATACTCTCTCTGCCTTGACTCATTTAATCCTCACAAATGCTCAAGACAGGTATTGTTATTATAATCATTTTACAATTGAGGGAACTGAGGATCAGAGAGGAAAATAAACTTCCCTCATAGCTCAGTTGGTAAAGAATCTGCCTGCAATGCAGGAAACCTGGGTTCAATTCCTGGGTCAGGAAGATCCCTTGGAGAAGGAAATTTCAACCCACTTTAGTATTCTTGCCTGGAGAATCCCATAGACAGAGGAGCCTGGCAGACTACAGTCCATGGGGTCACAAGAGTTGGACATCACTTAGCAACTAAAGAGAGAGAGAAGGTCACTCAGTTTGAACACCTAATGAAGCCAGAATTTAGACCCAAGTGTGTAGGAGTACAGAGCCTGTACATTTAACTATCATGTCAGACTACTTCCCTTGACTAGAATTCTTGTGTATTGACTGTGAGGCAGTGTCATCCAAATATTCTCCTGGCAGCTGGATGAAGCTTCTTGTAGCAGGAAAGGCAAATTCTCCTGAGAAATGGATGAATGTTGTACTCCACGAAAGACTATGTGGTCTGTCTGAATTGCTTGTGCCCCTGGGGCTCAAAGAGGAGGCTATGATTATTTTAGTTGAGAATTCACTTGATTTAAAACAAAATGCTTATGGGTTGAGTTCTCACTATTTTTAGTTCAACCCCGTTTTTATGGAAAGTTTAATCTAATTTAGTTAAATTATATAAAATGTTAGTAAAAGATGTTCTGGAAGTTAGAATGGAACATATGACCCAAGGGAGGTGGGTTAGTCATTAGGAATAGAGTGTCTGTCTGTGAGAGCTGTTCAACACTGGGCCATTGTATCATCTCTGGAAAATCCTCAGGACCAGCTCCATTTCTGTCTTCTGGAGGTAGCTTCGGTATGAGATTCTCTGTGGAAGACCTTGTGTTTTTTTGTGATTCCTATTCTTTGTTCTTTTAGTGTCTTTATTTGGTTTTTATGAAAAAGATATTCTAACCTCTTAAAATGAGTTGGGTTATTTTCTCTGACTTTCTAAGTTCTGAAACCATTTCATAGGGTTTGACTGGTACTGTAAAACATTTGAGTCTGGTGTCTTTTATGGGGGTAGTATTTCATTATTAGTTTCATTTTTTAAAAGGGAATTAATTTGGGACTTTTATAATTCTTTTTGGGTAAATTTTGATAATTTAAATTTTTCTTGAAAATTGTCCATTTCATTTAAGTTTTCACATATATTGGCATGGATCATGTTTCCTAATTAAAAAATTGGAGTATAATTGATCTACAACACTGTGTAGTTGTAGGTATAATTATTAATAAAATTACTTAAACAATTGTCTCAGTTCAAGTCCTCTGAGAAGCAGATACCAAGAGAGAAATTATATATGTATAAGGACTGCAAGGAGATCCAACCAGTCCATTGTAAAGGAGATCAGCCCTGGGTGTTCTTTGGAAGGAATGATGCTAAAGCTGAAACTCCAGTACTTTGGCCACCTCATGCGAAGAGTTGACTCATTGGAAAAGACTCTGATGCTGGGAGGGATTGGGGGCAGGAGGAGAAGGGGACGACAGAGTATGAGATGGCTGGATGAGATCACTGACACGATGGACTTGAGTTTGGGTGAACTCCGGGGGTTGGTGATGGACAGGGAGGCCTGGCATTCTGCGATTCATGGGGTCACAAAGAATAGGACACGACTGAGCGTCTAAACTGAACTGAACTGAAGGTTTATCTGGAGAAGCACCCATGAAACATAAGGCGAAATGAACAGTAGGCAGGGAGAGCCTTCAGACAGTGATGTAGGTCCAACATTTGTGAAAGGAATAGGAGAAGGAAAGAAAATTGGTCAGGAAGAGCTTCAGACCACTGTGCAATTCTGAGAAAGTCTTAATCAGGCTATTGAGAGTCTTTAGGCAAATGTTCTTTGTTAGGGATATCTAGGAAGATGGCCTACCTCTGCTGAATCTTTTGTGCTTGGGAGCAGAAGGTCAGGGATAAGACTGAGGGCATGGCCTCAGTGAATGCTGGTGTGGATCTAAAGGTATTGTCAGATAACTAGGCTTCTAGCAGTAGGTTTTCTTGAAGAGAGAGCTGAGTGGGACACTATCATGTCTGCCAATTATATCAGTTACATATTGCATTGATAAACTGGGGTATGTTCCCAAAATTTACAGCTGGTGTCAAGTGAACCAAGAAACAGACTTTCCATTTCAGTGATATTTCCCTCTAAATATGAATCCTCTGATATCAAAGTACATTGCTTATAAGAATCACCTCATCTCTTCCTTTCTAGACACATCTTCAACTATCTGACTTTTTTAGTTTCTGGAGTCTATTAAAGCTATGCCATTTTGGTAGCTAATAATTTTTCAAAATGCTTCAAATTTCTGTTCTGGCATGATAAGAAAGAACAATCTTGTATATACTTTTCACTTTCACATAAATATTGATCAATCTAGAATGATAACTGTCTCTTGAATATATTTTAAAATTGTTTTTTCTCTCCATTCTCTGAGCTGTTAGATTAGTTCATTTCCCTCCTCCTCATTTTCTGGGATTATTTTAGTAACTTTTAGTCTGTTCTCTCAGAGAAGGTGATGGCACCCCACTCCAGTACTCTTGCCTGGCAAATCCCATGGACGGAGGAGCTTGTTAGGCTGCAGTCCATGGGGTCGCCAAGAATCGGACATGACTGAGCAACTTCATTTTCACTTTTCACTTTCATGCATTGGAGAAGGAAATGGCAACCCACTCCAGTGTTCTTGCCTGGAGAATCCCAGGGATGGGGGAGCCTGGTGGGCTGCCGTCTATGGGGTCGCACAGAGTTGGACACAACTGAAGCGACTTAGCAGCAGCAGCAGCAGCCGCTGTAGCAGTCTGTTCTCTCTTCTCTACAGATAAAAAACACAAATCTGACCCTTGTATAAAACTTTAATGGCTTACTTGCCTTAAGAAGAAAAAATTCCAAGCCTCCTAGCATGATAAGTGAGAGAGGCAGTTTATAGTTTAATCCTCCTCACCTTGCTAACCTATCACTTTCTTTTTTTTTTCCCCTGTGCTTCCCAGTCAAGTGGCTACTGAACCATTTGTAGTTCTGCTCACTACATGCCTGTGTAATACCCTTCTTTATCTAGACTGGACTCTTTTGTGTCCACTTGACATACTGCTGTTAAAAATCTTGCCAGGCATAACATTCTTTTCTCAGTTTTTCCAGTTTTTTTTCAGAATTGATCACTTCATCTTTCATATTACTACTGAGTTTCCTACCAGTCTCCATGTTTTGTATTGTAATTATTTGTGCCCTTTTCTTCAAGGGCCCAGGCTGTATCTTATTTTTCTTTACAGCCCTGGTACCTAGCACAGTGCTTGGCCCATGAGAGGTGCTCATTGAATACTGGTGAACTGAACCAAAATTTAGTTACATTCTTTGTATTGTTTGCAGTGTCTACTACAGTTTCGTTGAACAAATATTTGTATTATGGGATGTAAATGAATAAAATGAGGATATACATAGGAGCCATAAGAAACCTCAATTTTAATATTCATTAACTGGATTTATTGTTGATATTTAAATCCTATCATTTTCAGTACTTGAGCATAGTTGCCTTACTTGCCTTGCTAAGGGGTCAACACTACTCATATATGTATCACATGTGTATATATAAGTATGATGATCCAACAGGCAAAAAATGAGGGCCTTAGTTATTTGGCAAGTATGACCCTAACATGATATCATTTTCATATAATATATACCTTAATATTAGATTGTATCTGCATAAAAATGTCACTAGTGATATGTGATTGCTCTTCATTAAAATTTTTGTGGGCCATCAGACTAACAAAAAAAAATGCAGTTTCCTTGTTAGGTACCCCATTCTCTACAAGTGTTACAGTGTGTTTATTTGTTCTTCCTTTCATTCATTTCATTAATTAATTCATATTTCAGCCTATAATAGTAAGTAAAAACATTGCATCAGAAAAATAATAGTAGCAGTAAGAATAGATGACAGTTGTTGAGTGCTCATTCAGGTACCAAACTAGGTGATTTAATCCTCAGAACAACTTTATGAGGTACTAAATATTATTTTCATTTTAAAAATGAAGAATTGCATGTTCAGAGAAATTAAGTGGTGGAGGAAGGATTTGAAGGCAGGGGTTAGTGCTTTGAAATAGCTCTACTTCACGATTGATTTCAGACTTAACCTATTTCAGAATCTTTTCCGCCTATTCATCTGAAGATTGTTTATACTGTTTATATTGCTGAAGTTTTATTTTTATTTTTCCCACTCAATCCGGAAATCTGATGATACCAACTTCTAAATGAGATCAGTCAGTCAGTTCAGTTGCTCAATCATGTCCGACTCTTTGCAAACCCATGGACTGCAGCACGCCAGGCTTCCCTGTCCATCACCAAACCCCCGGGCCTACTCAAACTCATGTCCATCGTGTCGGTGATGCCATCTAACCATCTCATCCTCTGTTGTCCCCTTTGTCTCCCACCTTCGATCTTTCCCAGGATTAGGGTCTTTTCCAATGAGTTGATTCTTCGCATCAGGTGGCCAAAAA
Organism: Oreotragus oreotragus; assembly: GCA_006410675.1. Taxonomy (NCBI): domain Eukaryota; kingdom Metazoa; phylum Chordata; class Mammalia; order Artiodactyla; family Bovidae; genus Oreotragus; species Oreotragus oreotragus. The sequence goes on from SJYX01004942.1 coordinate 121,876, forward strand.
TATTGGAGTTTCACCTTCAACATCAAACCCTTCCAATGAATACTCAGGACTGATTTCCTTTGGGGGATGGATTGGTTGGGTCTCCTTGTTGTCCAAGGGACTCTCAAGAGTCTTCTCCAACACTACAGTTCAAAAGCATCAATTCTTCAGCGCTCACCTTTCTTCACAGTCCAACTCTCACATCCATACATGACGACTGGAAAAACCATAGCCTTGACTAGACGGACCTTTGTTGGCAAAGTAAGGTCTCTGTTTTTTAATATGCTATCTAGGTTAGTCATAGCTTTTATTCCAAGGAGTAAGCGTCTTTTAATTTCATGGCTGCAGTCACTATCTGCAGTGATTTGGGAGCCCCCCAAAATAAAGTCTCTCACTGTTTCCATTGTTTCCCCATCTATTTGCCGTGAAGTGATGGGACCAGATGCCATGATCTTAGTTTTCTGAATGTTGAGTTTTAAGCCAACTTTTTCACTCTCCTCTTTCACTTGCATCAAGAGGTTCTTTGTTCTTCTTTGCTTTCTGCCATAAGGGTGGTGGTATCTGCATATCTGAGGTTATTGATATTTCTCCTGGCAATCTTGATTCCAGCTTATGCTTTTCCAGACCAGCATTTCTCATGATATACTCTGCATATAAGTTAAATAAGCAGGGTGACAGTATACAGTCTTGACATACTCCTTTGCCAATTTGGAACCAGTCTGTTGTTCCATGTCCAGTTCTAACTATTGCTTCCTGACCTGCATACAGATTTCTGAAGAGGCAGGTTAGGTGGTCTGGTATTCCCATCTCTTTCAGAATTTTCCACAGTTTATTGTGATCCACACAGTCAAAGGCTTTGGCATAGTCAATAAAGCAGTAATAGATGTTTTTCTGGAACTCTCTTGCTTTTTCCATGATCCAG
>SJYX01004942.1:123866-137210 GCA_006410675.1 Oreotragus oreotragus
AAGAAGGTTGAGTGCCAACGAATTGATGCTTTTGAAGTGTGGTGTTGGAGAAGACTCTTGAGAGACCCTTGGACTGCAAGGAGATCCAACCAGTCCATTCTGAAGGAGATCAACCCTGGGATTTCTTTGGAAGGAATGATGCTGAAGCTGAAACTCCAGTACTTTGGCCACCTCATGCGAAGAGTTGACTCATTGGAAAAGAGTCATGCTAGGAGGGATTGGGGGCAGGAGGAGAAGGGGACGACTGAGGATGAGATGGCTGGATGGCATCACTGACTCGATGGACGTGAGTCTGAGTGAACTCCGGGAGATGGTGATGGACAGGGAAGCCTGGCGTGCTGCGATTCATGGGGTTGCAAAGAGTCGGACACGACTGAACTGAACTGAACTGAAAGATATACTACAATATGGGACTTCCCTGGTGGCTCAGACGGTAAAGCGTCTGCCTACAGTGTGGGAGACCCATGTTCAAACCCTGCTTGGGAAGATCTCCTGGAGAAGGAAATGGCAACTCACTCCAATATTCTTGCCTGGAAAATCCCATGGAGGGAGGAGGCTGGTAGGCTACAGTTCATGGTGTCACAGAATGTCGGACACAACTGAGCAACTTCATACTACAATATAGCCTAAGGGGAACTCAAGGCAGACCTGTAGCAGCCTCATTTCCTCCCAGTAGGAGGCATGGCAAAGAATGTTTCTGAGGAAAGATGCTTCAGAAATACAGCAATGTTAATGTAGAAAGTGCTGACTGAGGAGGGGAGAAGGGGCTGAGCTCTGTGTAAAGGCAGGGGCCAGGCCAATGTGTTAAGACTAATCAGAATAGATGATCTGATGATCTCCCAGAATATAAACACTCCCAAAACTTAATGGTTCTATTTATGTTGAAAGAAATCAAGAAACAAACTTTGTTATGTTATTTGGAATAAATCTGTGCAGATGGTAAGCAGAACCAGAAACTGTTTGAAGTTTCATGACAAGCAACGGGCATGCATGAATATGATAAGCTTTTCTTTTTGAATGAGCTTGATTTTATCAACTTGTTTACCTATCTGTCATGATAGAGCATAAATCCTAAGCATTGTGTAGACTGATATCTGAGAAATGTGTTCCTGGTAGCTGAGAAGCAATGAGAGGGTCATATATCAGTTTTCTGCTCTTTGTTAAATGCAGTAATAAACTAGTTTTTCAAAAATCACCTAACTGGTTGTCAAATAGAGTGTGACAATGGACAGATTTATAGCAAGGAGTAGACATTGTCTGTGAAACAAATTGCTCTCTTGCACCAGTACTTCATGCCCTGTGCAGATAAATCAAAAACAATTTGTCACATTCTCAAAAATTCACTCCCATTAAGTTGTTAAACAAAGCAAGTAATTGCAGTACACAGTTTTCTGTTCTTTACTTTTCAACTGAAGGATACCATCTAGGCCTCTGACAAACCTAGAAGGTTATTGTAGCTGGAGTAGAACTGGTTAAATCTTATTCTGCCTTCCAAAAGGGAGCTAAAAGTAAATGCAAAATATTTCGTCCCCCTTGGCTCTGCGTGTAGTTTAAAATTAAATTGGTTCTGGTTAGCAAGCTAGAACAGGGCAACTAAATTGAATTTTCTGAGGAATGTTGTGAATCCTATATGAAAAACACACACACACATGAAGTTTGTATTTTTCCTGCTATTTTTTCTTTTATACTTTGCTCTCTCCTCTCCATTATAATCTTTCTATACTTTCCTCCCTGTTGATAAGGCCATCCTGAAGTATATGAAGGAATTTTATTTGCATTTTTACCCATTCATACTTCTCCAAAAGTTTGTTACTCATTTGTCACATGCTTTTCAAACACTCTTCCTCTCCTTCTTAAGTGCACATTTCTCTCCTCCTTTCTCTTCTCACTTACACACTTTTCATGGAATGAGATTTTTATTAGCATTTCGTCGAGTTTGCACAGAGGAGAAACAAACACAGAAAGACCAGTGGCTGGAGCATGCAAAATGTTAGGCTGTTTTTAAAGCATAATCACAGAGTTTTGGTGATGCTAATTTTCAGAGTTTATGGTGATGTTCTAAAGAAAATTCTAGAATTATCCCCTTAGAACTAAGTTTTCCCCCTTCCCTCTTATTTTTCTTTTTTCCATTTGATATTTTTTGTTTGTTTGTTTTTACTGTAAAGCTAGTTGCTTGCTTGTTGTAGAAAAAATGTAAAATTCAGAAAAGTATTAAATTATATCAGAGTTTATTGGGATATATAGAAGAATATAGAAGAAAAAATAATCTTACTATTAAAGACAAAAACAATGAATTATCATATTTCCTTACGTGTTTTTGCTTTTTAGTATATAATGCTTTGCTGTTAAGATTATACTGTATATATTCTTTTGGTTATTGCCTTGACTTTGGAAAGTTTTATAATAGTTTTTTCTTCAATTGATCTTTGATATAGGATCCTGCCTGGCCTTGGGATGAAGTCTACCACATACCTCCCTTCCATTATTTTCTGAATGTTTAGCTAGTAGGACATCTGGAATGGGATAAAATTGGCTTCATTGGGCAGTGGATGGATGTCCATTTTCTAAGCTCTTCCTACACCCTTCGACTGTAGAGAGTCAGTACCTTAGTGCTGGTACAGTTCAGATTTCTCAGCTTCCACTAGGGTGCTTTTTCACAGGATTTGGGCAGATTCTCTTATTAAGTATTCATTCTGCATATCAAAAGATACTAGAGTAGACATACATCTGAAGTTATAGCAAATTGCTCAGTGTAGCTAACTTAGAGTAAGAAATGTTTGCTGTTTGACCTTTAGGTAACAGAGCCATCTTAATTTTTATTTTATGCTTTCTTCCAGGGAGATATGTGGTAGACTTCATCCCAAGGCTAGGCAGGACCCTATATCAAAGATCAATTGAAGAAAAAACTATTATAAAACTTTCCAAAGTCAAGGCAATAACCAAAAGAATATACACAGTATAATCTTAACAGCAAAGCAAATGCCCCAACTGATACTAAATTGTGTGGATTTGAGAAAATCAGAGTGTTGTTTGTTTTGTTTATTTTACCTCTTATTTTTGTTGAAGAAATGGCACTAGATCTCACAATACTGATGCCCTCTATTTTTACCTACTAAAATTTCATTTCCTTCACTGATCTTATGAGAAAGGCGGGGGGTGGGGGAATTAGCTATTTACTTTATCGCCCTCAATCATTTCTGGATTTGAGGCTCCACTAGTCATTCAGTATGGTACTTGCTGGCTTTTATTAAGGCATCATGCCCTTCTTTTAAGTTCTTTAAAACTTTCCTTTCAAGAAATATGTTTAAAAAGTTTTGAAGATCCATCTCAGATTCTCCCAGAGAAGGCTTTAATTTTCTTTTATTTGCTCTGATTCAGGCATTTTCAAGTCATGTGGGTAGTTGTTTACATCCCTGGGTTTTTTCAGTGGCATTTGGGTTGTTCATTTTGGAAAGTTTTAGGCTAATTTTTCTCACAAATCAAATGTCTTTAGGGTGATATTTTACAATATTTCAGAAGGAAACCAAAAACTAGAAATAGTTCAGTCTTCTCTTAGGTCAGTTCTTTGTCAAAGTATTGTCAGGCCTGATTTGCCTTTACTGTTCACTAACTAAAGAGCCTTAATTGTTTATGTGTCTCTTACACCTTAAGAGCAGGAGCCAAATCCTAATCTTTGTATTGTCTCCTGTAGCTCCTAGCAAACAGTTTGGTAGTGGTCACCAAGTAAATTGCTGCCCCTAGAAAACAAAACCACATTATGTCTTGGTTGAAGAAATACAATCCAAAAGTAAAATGACATTTGGTGAGATCTTGTTTCCTCTCCAAGCCACTTCTATACCCAATAGACTTATTTCTCATTGTTGTCTCATAATTTCCTCTCTTTCCCTCTCTTCTTTCTTGGCTAAGCTCTTCTTTTTTATGGTTTAATTCTTTCTTCTATTTCTGATTCTTCATATTCTGCATCACAAGGACTAGGAAAATATTTTCTTGTAGAAACAGAAATTTCTTTGGAATGACTGGTGGAAACTCAAATCCACAAAAAAAAAAAAAGAGACAAATAAACATCTAATAAATATTTTTCTCTTTCTCATATAAACATTGAGGAAAATGAAATTTTAGTAGGTGAAAATGAGAGTCCTGGTTCTGTTTTTTCTACAAAAGTAAGACACAAAACAATGCAAAGAACACTGTAAATTTCTTAATCCCATACTGTTTACTATCACTTGGGCCATTTATCTTCCCGGAGGGTGGTCACATGAAGCTGAGCAGGCAAACTTAATACCTTTAGTTAACCATGGTTTTCTTAAAGGAAGACTCAGTGCTCATGCCTTAAGATTTTAAACAAAGTAACCTATGTATTTTGCATTGAATTTGGTCTACTGGAAACATCACTGGATGATCAGCTGACCTGGGTTCAAGGTCTCTGTTCTGGGTCATTCTGAGTCTTAAATGTGGTAGTGATGTAGAAGCACTTTGCAAGCTACAAAGCAACACACTGACACTGAGTAAGTACTATTTTTCTGGGCCTGTCCTTGGCAAATGTTATCTATTACTATGTGTGAAGAGGCTTGAACTCTCCAAGGCAACTATCAGTCTTAGGCTTTCACTTAAGTATCTTAGATGTTTTGCATCCTCCTGTTTGCTATTGAATATTCTAAGCACTTTTAAAGTAATTTTTAATTCCCAAAATTGGGTGATCTCTAGCACATAAGTGTAACTACAGTGGTGAAAAGGAGATCTTCAACAAACACTGGGTGGTTGTTGGGGATACAGGAGGGAAAGGAAGTAATAGTTGTTGAACACCTAACATATGTCAGGTACTATTTTTCACTTTTATACAATATCTCATGAAATTCTCCCAGTAACTCTGTGAAGCAGATATTATTATCCAGACTGATTAGATAAGGAAAATGAAGTTCAGATCATTAATTCAAGATCACAAATGCTAATAAGTAGCAGGATCAGAATTTAAACTGGATCTGTCTCCTGTCAAAGTCTCTCTACTATTCCAGGATGCCTCTAATTTATACCAGGATGCCTGTTGCACTTGTGATGTTAATGTGGAATAATGTGCAGATTTTAGGCCAGGCGGGGACAGAGCAATTCCAGTGACTGTTGTTAATCACCAAGAAAAGAAACCTAAAGTGAGAGTTTTTTAAGTTTGAGAGCTGCTTCTCACTTCTCTGTCATCTTTTTCTTTTTTTCTTCAAAAATTTTTGATTGAGAACTAAAAAGAGCTCTTAACTTTAGTTTACAAACATTCAACCAATGTACTAGCATTAAAAACAATGCATAACATTGTACCTCCTTACTCTGGGTGTATTGACCACATTGCCCTGAGACCTAAATGAGGAATATATATGAAAACACAAATCCAATTACCCCTCAGAATTTTCTATGTTGATTTCTTACCTTACTGGCCATTTAAAACTCAAGTCTGGATTGCTATAGAAATTTGGGAAAATTTAAGCACAATTGTCATTTAAGCTTCTTTCCCCTCTCAGTTATACTCCTCCTACCCTAGGTGGGTCTCTGTAACCTCACTAATGACTGATGTAAATTACCCTATGATAAGTCTCGTTTCCTTTGTCTTTTTTTCCTTCTGCTCAATCTAGATCAGTTTGTGGACCACCTCTGGTATGTGACCTGCTTTTATATTGTTCTGAAAGCTGCATGTAGTTTTTATATGTAAAGTGTTGGGAAAAAGGAGAAGGTGTGTTAGATCCTGACAGCCAAAGATATCTTACTATCTGGCTTTTTAGAGAAAAACGTTTGCTGACCTTTGATCTAGTTTTCTAGCAGATTAATCTATGGAAAAAGCCCTCAGAGGTACCATGTGGTATATGACAAATGGGATGGACAGTAGCCCTGGACTGTGAATTCTTGGCTTCCAGTCCCTGGTTAACCTTCCTTTGACTGTTTCCTCGTTTAGAAAAGGATTTGGAATAATATGATCTTTAAATTCTTCTTGTTTTAACGTTCTAACATTTGTGTTTTTTTATTTTTATTTTTTTATAGTCTGATTTGAGATTTATTTTACTAAACAGTATTCACAATATGTGTGATTCATGGGCTGGTGGAGGGCTCATATAGGTCTTGGGTATGCTTGAAGCTTTGTGTTTAAAATACTTAACTCTAAAAAAAATTTTTTTAATAAAAATAAAAAATAAAATATTGACTCCAGTAGACCTTATGCAATAATTTTGCTAGAACATATATAAGGAGAACAGATGTTTATTATAAAATAATATTTTAAGGATAAGCAAGAATACTGTGCTAAATATCTACTGTTTTAGTACCATAATCCATATCTTTGAGGACTCATTTCTTTTCATTAAAAGTTGATCTCTTAGCCAAATTCAAGTATACAAATAGTATTATGAATAAGATTCACATGCTGTACATCAGATTCCAGGAATTTATCTTATAATTGAAAAGTTTTTAAAACAGTCACCATATAAGGTAGTTAATGTGTTAGTGTGATAATCACCTCAAAATATATCACATCATCAGTTTGTACACTTTAAGTATGTATGTGTGTGTGTACTCAATTGCTCTGTCTTGTCCGACTTTCTGAGATCCCGTGGACCATAGCCCATCAGTCTCCTTTGTCCATGGAATTTTCCAGGCAAGAATACTGAAGTGGGTTATCATTTCCTTCTCCAGGGGATCTTCCCAACCTGTACGTTGAACCCCTAATTCTTGCATTTCCTTCATTGGCAAGTGGATACTTTTAAACTTGGGCTACCTGGAAAGCTTATATTTTTAAGTGTACACAATATTTATTTGTCAGTTATATGTCAGTAAATCTGGGGGATACACCCAATCTCATTTTGTGATTTTGTAGGAAATGAAGAACTTCTTGTATAAATTAGTGTATCTTACCTCTTTTTCAGTCTCTAAGCTGGAGAAAAACAAAGTATTCTGATTGAATTAGGAATCTGGCAGTGATTATTTTATCTTATATCTAAATATCCCTTTGTGTCCTTCAGCCTAAGTGAATTCTCCCTACTTCTGAAAGTTTAAAATCTACCCTTCCCTAAAGACTGATACTATTGCTATAGAACTTTAAAAATTATATTAGTAATTTGTATGTAAGAGAAATGCTTTAATGTAATATAGAACATATATGTATGTATGTATGTATGTGTATCTTTAAAAGTCTAGGTGAAACTTTTTGAGCCTTTTGTACACACATATATACACACACATATAAATATATATTTACAGTATTTTCCAACTCAAAAATTTGTTGTAAATATCCTAACTTGTCAGTACATTAGAATATTTCATGTCTAAAAATGGCAGTGCAGTGGTCTATTAACACTCCAGGTGTGTACCATGGCAAATAGAAATTCTACACTTGTGCCTTGGAACAAAAAATTTTGCAAAGCACTGATTTGGGCTATTTCCAAGTCTTAATAAAAAGAAAGATCTAAGTTAATCCATATAAGTGAGAGTTATTGTTTCTTTTCAAAGTCTTCCCTTCCTCAAACACGCCATGCTTATTCTTGATCCTTGTTCATGTTATTCTGCCTTGCTTAAATGACCTGCTGTATTACCTCACATCTATCTGATTCTACTAGCTCTAATCTTTATCTTTTTTTTTTCCCCGAGTACTTTCACATTCCATTGCTTAATCTTAATTTATTTTGTTTACAGAATTCCTACTTTTTTGGTCTCCTCTATCTTCTAGAAGTATGAGACTTACCTTTTAAAGGGAATACATATATGAATGTTATTTCTGCCCCTAGTTTTTCCCAAATTACTTACTCAGAGCAGTTTCCTTTAAGTGAATAATAGTTTAGTTTCTTAAAGATATATAACAGTATACAAATTTTTATCCTGTTCAACAAAAAATTATAAAATCCTAGATTTTATTGACCAGGGATATCAGTTGTTTTTCTGAATGCCTTTAGGCAAAAAAAAAAAAAAAAAAGTATCGTTATCTCTATTAGACACAAATAGCAACAGAGGCTCCAAAATATTCTATGATTGGTCAGAATCTACATCAACTAGCCATTCTCCCCACTGGATTAGAGAAAATTAAGCATATCCTTTCATTTTCTCAGATTCTAACACAACACACAAAATATATATGTACCCAGAGGCAGTAGTCTGGAGTGTGAGTTTTAGAGTCAGAAATTCCTGGGTTGGGATCCTTATTTTATCATTTTCTAGCTGTGTAACTTTAGACAAGTTACTTTATCTTTGTAAGTCTCGGGAATTTCTTTATCTATAAAATGGGCATAATAATAATTCTTCCTCATAGCACTGTTGTAAAGATTAATTACTTAAATACACTGTATGACATGTTCAGCATAGCTCTTAACATAGAATGAATTCAAATTATTGTTATTATAAATGGTATTAAATGAATAATCTAACTTCATTACCAGTTATTCTAATATTCTATCACTTTTAATTATTGACAAATCTTCTTTTATCTAATCTATATCCTCTATACAAAAATTCTATTTTGTAATCTTATATTGTTGGTTTTCTCCCTGTCAGTTGTCTTGAAATAAATAATTCCAATTCCCATCTTTTACTCAGATGTTCTTTTGGCGCCTCTGGCTCTCCAGGTTTTCCATAGGTTGATAATTAGTTGCCAGGTGCTGAATTAAAAACCAAGAATGGGGAGGAATTTGATAAATTTCTTAGTGTACTGGACTACCTAGGGACCTACGATATTACTAATGTGTCATAATTTATTCACAACGAAACTGCATGTGGTTCCATATCTCCTTGACTTGCTGGTTGGGTTTCTCACAAAGCAGATTCTGAGGTAGAGACTAACATGGACAGAGTTTTCTGAGAAGTGGTCTCAGTATCAACACTTTAGGGGGAAGGAAAGGAGTCAGAATTGGGCAGAAGGAGAGGCTGGTCTGTGGTAGCATTCCAAACAAATGCTCAGCCAACTCCACCAAAGCTCTGGAGCTGGAATGGTCTTTCAGGATTGAGGTGAGGGAGTCAGAACTTCAGACCCTCACATCAATCAACCGGTTATTGGATGCAGGCTGAATGACCTTGGAAGAAGCAGCTGTTTTCAACCAAGGACAGTTCCTGGAGAGGGCAGTTAGCTGAGGATTGTCAGCTGGTGGCACTCCCAGTAGCCAAGGAAATAAATTCTTCAGTCCTGAAGGGGAATCTGGTAGCTGCAATATAGCGTCCATTACAGCATGTTTTGTACAGTTGTATCTAGTAACCCTGTAGGGCATTGTCTTCCATTGTTTCTGTCAAATATCAGTTTTTTACTTTCAAATTCTATTTCCAGTTGTGTCCTTCTAGTCTTGGCTCAGAAACTCTATAGTGGATCTGAGCACAGCAAAAGGTTAAAAATCTAGGGCCAGTAACTCTACACCTAATCCTCTCCAGCCTTTATTAAATACTGCCATGTTGGCGCTACTTATGGCAACTAATTGAAAAAAATATTTATAACTAATTTTCTAATGCTACTCTAGGAGAGAAGCCTCCCCCGCCCCAATATGCCATGGGTGATAGTACTGTCATTCCTATAGGCTAGAAGGATTTGGGTCTGAATATTTACATAACATCTAGGTTATGTAAATAAAACACCTCCCTTTTCCTAAGTTTAGTTCCTCACCCCCCTCATCCATTAGTTGCTGGGCTCAAGTCAGAAGCACCTGTTAGGATCCATGATAAGTATTAAATAGGAATAAATGCAAACATTTAGCCCATATATGTGACTGATGTTATTTGTGGTCTCTAATTATTCCGTTCTCTTATTATATCCAGCTAAGTGAGAACTTGAGAACTTGGAATAATATATTAGACATTAAAGAATTTTTTGGAAATATCTTACATGTGTATGCCATTAAGGTTGAAACACACACACACACACACATATATATATGAGTTGGGACATTGAAATATTAAATGTCAAATAGTACTATTAACTCTGTTATATTATTCAGTTATTTGAGATTATAATTTATTTACCTCTCTTTAATACATATGATCTATAGAGCTAGTTTGCCATTGTTATTATTTTTGATTTTTGTCTTTATACAGATTTATTGGTTAACTTGTTCTTTAGCTTATAATTTATTTGGTATTTTTTTAAATAGAAAGGAAGTATAGAAAATATAGAGACTCCACAAATTTCACCAGGAGCCAGCACTATGTCAGGCAGTTAAACTGCTGCCTGACAAAGAGTCGTAGCTGACTCTTTGTGACCCCATAGACTACAGCATGCCAGGCTTTCCTGTCAGTCACCAACTCCCAGAACTTGTTCAAACTCATGTCTATCGAGTTGGTGATGCCATCCAACCATCTCATCCTCTGTCATCCCCTTCTCCTGCCTTCAATCTTTCCCAGCATCAGGGTCTTTTCCAATGAGTCAGTTCTTCATGACAGGTAGCCAAAGGACTGGACCTTCAGCTTCAGCGTCAGTCCTTCCAGTGAATATTCAGGATTGATTTCCTTTAGGATGGACTGGTTTGATCTCTTTGCTGTCCAAGTGCTCTTAAGAGTCTTCTCCAACACCACAGTTCAAAAGCATCAATTTTTCGGTGTTCAGCTTTCTTTATAGTCCAACTCTCACGTCCATACATGACTACTGGAAAAACTATAGCCTTGACTAGATGGACCCTTTTTGGCAAAGTAATGTCTCTGCTTTTTAATATGCTATCTAGGTCGATCATAGCTTTTCTTCCAAGGAGCAAGTGTCTTTTAATTTCATGGTTGCAGCCACCATCTGCAGTGATATTGGAACCTAAGAAAATAAAGTTTGTCACTGTTTCCATTGTTTCCTCATCTATTTGCCATGAAGTGATGGGTCCAAATGCCAGGATCTTCATTTTTTGAATGGTTAGTTTTAAGTTAGTTTTTTTTTTTCCGTCTCTTCTTTCACTTTCATCAAGAGGCTCTTTAGTTCCTCTTCACCTAATTAAACTGACCAGAAAACATGCTGTTCTTATGTCTGTGCATGTAGCTTCTTAGTTCTTTGTTTCTGGGAGATTTTAAATACAGTAGAACTTTGTGTTTAAGTTATTCTGGGAAAGGACATTTCCTCACTGAGATAAATTCACTTCTGTGTGTTAAAAGAAAGTGTATGTGATTGATAAGAGTATGGCAAGCTCATAGCTCCCATTAAAGTTCTTCCTCACTTTCAAAGTCCTGCTTTCAATACCGTGTTTTCTACCCCACCTATGTTCAGTTCAAGCTTGCTATCCAGTTGGCCTTTGTCTCTTCCAACCATGCTCTAACCCTTTGTCCATGTCATTCTCCATCTCCTCAGTCAGTCTTGAAATCATTACATTTCAAGCTGTTTCCTTTTGTTCCAGAAACTATTAAAATTCCATCTGTTACTTTCAGTTATAAGAAAAATATATTATTTTTTCTCAGATCTTAGAGCACATTACTTACTTTATCCTTACTAAATTGCAAAGAAAGTAGATGAAGCAATAATTATTCCTAAAATATTATCATGGTATACTAGAATATATAGTTTATAAAGTATTTTCATATTATGTTTCAATATGATTATCACACAAACCTGGTAAGGTAGATGGCATCTTCTCCATTTTACTGGGTCTCAGGGTAATTAAGTGACTTGTTTAAGATTTCAAAGCTATTAGACCTATTTCATTTAACCTTGGTTTTCTGGCTTTAAGTGTAACAGCAAAGTCTTCTCTCCCTTAGCTCTTTTACTTGCTTCAGTTATGGTACATGTTGATTTATATATGAATTATCTGTTTATGTATCTGCCTCCCTTAATAGACTGCAAACATTTTGAGGGCAAGCACCAGGAGGTTTTTTTGACTTTATGCCTTAGGTGCTTCATAGAGTGTCTGACATGACATAACTACTCTATAAATTTGTCAAATGAATTAATGGAATCAAGAAAGCCTCAAAAATTATTATATTTCAAGCACAAAGGTGAAATAAAAGTGAAAAAGAAATCTAAGGAGTAGTTTTCCAGGAATATATAAGACAGTTTAAGTGCCTCTGAAGCAAAAGACAAGGGAAAGAGTTGGTGAGACCACTTCTTGACCAGAGAGCTAATGAGGCATAGGGCAGAGAAGAGGCCAGAGAGAGACTGTACAAATTTTGACATGATTTTCAATTTTTTACAGCTTTGTTGAGGTATAATTTATATACCATACAATTCACTTATTGAAACTGTAAAATTCATTGACTTTTAGAACAATTACAAAGGATGTCTCTATCACCACCATCAATTTTAGAACATTTTTACTGTTTCCAATCTTGCCAAAACCCTGAACTCATTAGCCATCACCCCAAACATTCATCTCCTCTAGCCTTCGGGAATAACTAACTTTCTGTGTCTATAGTTTTACACTTTCTGGACATTTCATATAAATGGAATTATACAATAAGTGTGGAGAAGGCAATGTCACCCCACTCTAGTACTCTTGCCTGGAAAATCCCATGGATGGAGGAGCCTGGTGGGCTACAGTCCACGGGGTCGCTAAGAGTCGGAGATGACTGAGCGACTTTACTTTGACGTTTCACTTTCATGCACTGGAGAAGGAAATGGCAACCCACTCCAGTGTTCTTGCCTGGAGAATCCCAGGGACGGCAGAGCCTGGTGGGCTGCCATCTATGGGGTCGCACAGAGTCGGACACGACAGAAGCGTCGTCGTAGTAGTAGTAGTATACAATAAGTGGTCTTTTGAGATTGTGTTTGTTTATTTAGCATAAAACATTCAAACTTCATCCCTGTTTTAGTATGTGTCAATACTTCATTCCTTTTTATGACTGAATAATATTCTGTTATATGAATATATCACATTTGTTTATCCATACACCAGTTGGTGAACATTTAGGTTGTTTCCACCTTTTAGCTATTATAAATAATGCTATTATGAACATTGTGTTCAAGTTTTTATATGAGCATATGTTTTTATTTCTCTTGGGTGTATATCCAAGGGTAGAATGATCAAGTCACATAATTACTCTGTGTTTAACTGAAGAACTGTGAGCCTGTTTTCCAAAGTGGCAACACTATTTTACATTTCGTCCAGCAGTACATGAGAGTTACAGTTTCTTTGTATCCTTTCCAGTATTTGCTATTGTCATCTTTTCATTACCCCTTTTTTTTTGTAATAGTAGAGGCTGTTATTACGGACTGTGCTAAAAAGATTAGGGAAGAGAATCTTGCCATGTGTTTGGTATTTATGCATGCTAAGTCATTTCAGTCATGTCTGACTCTTTGCAACCCTATGAACTGTAGCCCATCAGGCTCCTCTGTTCAAGAGATTCTCCAGGCAAGAATATTGGAGTGGGTTGCCATGCCCTCCTCCAGGGGATTTTCCCAACCCAGGGACTGAACTTGTATCTCTTACCTCCCCTGCA
>SJYX01004942.1:152531-164668 GCA_006410675.1 Oreotragus oreotragus
GGAGGAGAAGGGGACGACCGAGGATGAGATGGCTGGATGGCATCATGGACTCGATGGACGTGAGTCTGAGTGAACTCTGGGAGATGGTGATGGACAGGGAGGCCTGGCGTGCTGCGATTCATGGGGTCGCAAAGAGTCGGACATGACTGAGTGATTGAACTGAACTCAACTGAACTCTTGCAGAAAGCTATTGGCTCCTGTTTCATGGATGGGGATTCCACAACTTCCCTGGATGGATGTGGTCCAATTGACTCCTTCCATCCTATGTTATTAGTATAACATTTCTCTTGCTGACTTGGATGAAGATAGAGTACGTGTATGAAATGAAGGCAATAAAATCAGGATCCAAAAATATCTGAGTAGGCTGCAACTAAACTAAGTATCATAAGATAGACTTAACTATACATATAGCCAAGTGATCTACTTAAGGAAAGAGATGTTTGAGCATTAGCATATGAAAGAGAACTAGGATTTTAGGTGAAAGTGATGGGCTAACAAAAATGTAAATGCTTAGGTTCTTTTAAAATAAGAATACCTAGAATGAGAACTACAATAATCCCAGATAATAAATAAGCTGTTATTTTCTATAACAGCATCTTATTTTTGAGAAGGTAGTAGCAAATTGTGTTTATAGGAGAGTAATAAAAATGGAGAATAGCCTGAATCATTTTGATGATGTTTAATTATGATAGCTAGTACTTATTTTCCAGTTGCTGTGCATCAAACATTCTTTTAAGTGCTTATATTAATTTTTATTACATAACTGTGGTAGATTAGATTATTGTTTAGTAAATATTTGCTCCTCCATCACCCCAAATCTATTAGGAGAGTAAACTTTCCCACCCCATTAATGTTGAGCAGAGCTCTGTGACTTGCTTTGGACTCATGGTCTGCAGAGTTTATTTCCTCTCCTCTTGACATTGGGCTTGGGCATATGACTTTCTTTGACCAATGGTAAGTTAGTAGATGTGATAGGCAGAAGCCCAGCTCTTTTTTAAAATTTATTTTTAATTGAAAGATAATTGCTTTACAGCATTGTGTTGGTTTCTGCCAAACAACAACATGATTCAGCTATCAGTATACATATGTCCCCTTCCTCTGGAACCTCCCTCCCACCCACCGCCCTATTCTACCCCTCTAGATTGTTACGGCACACCAGGTTGAAGCTCTCTCTGTTATATAGCAAATCCCCACTAGCTGTCTGTTTTACGTACGGTAATGTATATGTTTCAGTGCTACTCTCTCAATTTGTCCCATTATCTCCTTCCCCCACTATGTCCACAAGTCTGTCCTCTATGTCTGTGTCTGTATTCCTGCCCTGCAAATAGGCTCATGAATACCATTTTTCTAGATTCCATATATATACAGTAATATACAAAATGTGTTTTTCTCTTTCTGACTTACTCCATTCTGTATAAAAGGCTCAAGGTTCATCCACCTATGTCAACTGACTCAAATTTGTTCCTCTGTATGACTGAGTAATATTTCATTGCATATATGTGCTGTATCTTTTTTTTTTTTTTTAATTCATTTAGCTTGCCTTCATGTCCTGGCTATTGTAAATAGTGCTGCAGTGAACACTGGGGTAAAATATGTCTTTGTGGACTATGGTTTTCTTAGGTGTATGCCCAGTAGAGAGATTACTAGGTCAAATGATAGTTTTATTTCTAGTTTTTGAAGGAGACACCATAGTGGCTATATTAATTTACATTCCCACCAGCAGTGCGAGAGGGTTCCCTTTTCTCCATATCCTCTGCAGCATTTATAGTTTGTAGATTTTTTGATGATGGCCATTCCGACCAGTGGGTTGATACCTCGTTGTAGTTTTGAATTGCATTTTTCTGATAATGAGTGGCATTGAACATCTTTCCACATGTTTATCGGCCATCTGTACATAGAAGCCTAGCTTTGTGTGTGTGTTTTCTTAGTTTGGTTTCCCCCCTTACACTCCTGCTTTTCATTGTGACTTGGTAGCTGCTCATTTGAGGAAAATAGGAACTATTTGGAGCAGACCCAGACCCAATCAGCAGCTTTTGGAGGAAATTACAGCTAAGACTAGGGTATAGCTCAGCCCCAGTCAAGCTATAGATAAGAAAGCTAGAATAAATGCTTGTTGTTTCTGCTGTTGAGTTTCGGGGTGTTTTGTTATGCAATATTACTGTGGCAATAGATGATCAGTTTTGTAACAGACAACCTCAAAGTTTTCATGGCTTACAACAAGAAACTATTTTTCTCAAAAGTCTGTAAATCAGCTGTGGGCTTCCCTCATAGCTCAGTTGGTAGAGAATCTGGCTACAATGCAGGAGACATGGGGTCTAAGCCTGGGTCAGGAAGATCCCCTTGGAGAAGGAAATGGCAACCCACTCCAGTATTCTTGCCTGAACTGCATGGACAGAGGGGCCTGACAGGCTACAGTCCGTGGGGTCACAAGAGTTGAACACAGCTTAGTGACTAAACCACCACCACCAGCATGAACCAGTTGTGGTTCTACTGGATTTGGCTGAGCTAGTCGGGTAGGTTTGGCATTACAGTTCCAGTTGGGTTCAAGTATGCTTTGTATGTTTTCTTACTTTCCTTGTATTAGTGACTTCCTGGTCCCATGTTCTTATGAAAAAATCATCACAGTACATGAGAGCAAGCAAACCAAAAGTTTCTGACTAAGTCACTTCTGCTAGTGTTACATTGGTGAAAGCAAGTCATTTGGCTAAAGCCAGCATCACTGATACAGGTAAGTATGTTTCACCCACAGTGTCGGCCCTGCATACATCGCAAAGAAGATGAATATTTACTTCTAACACAGAGAGATATGAAAAAGTTGAGGACAATGATTGTCCAATCTACTCCAGTGATATGCATTTAATTTAATCTTTACAACAACACTGTGGAATCAATACCACTACTATTTCTCTGTAACAAATGGGGTAACCTGAGATACAGGGTATTAAGTATCCAAGTATCACATAGTCATAGGTGGTTATAGAATTTGAACCTTTGGAGTATGACGCCGAAGACTGTACTTTTTACCACTGTGATTCACCTCTTCCCAAACTTGGCATATGAGCAATGTGTAAAGGAATTAGAGCTGTTTTGTTTGGAGAGGAGAGGCCATGTGTTCACCATCCATCCTCCTACCTCTGAATGGCTATCATATGGAAGAGAGAGATAAAATACTTTTTATGTATCTTCAAAATGTAGTGCCCTTGGTATTGGTAGCAGGTAGAGAAATCAAAGGGATATAAATTTGGCACAATTAAAGGAAACCTTTATAACAGTCAAATGTTCTCAAAGATAGAATGCATCCAAGCAGATACCTAGATGACTACTAGGTATAGATGTTATAGAGAAGGTTCATATGATTAATCAGGTTAGCTTGAGAGAGGATTGAAATTTCAGCCCTTCTAGGCAGAACATTCTTTAATTCTATTAAAATGTTAATTGTTCTAGAAGTATTCATTTGCAGTCAATAAAAACTGAAAATATAATAAAGCAGAATTTTCTGATGTTTAAAATGGCTAGAAAATTAAAAAATTTTTTAAATTTTATATTGAAGCATGGTTGACTAAAAATATTGTATTAATTCAGGTATATAGCAAAGTGATTCAGTTATATGTTACGTATATCTATTCTTTTTCAAATTCGTTTCCTATTTAAGTTAGTACAGAATATTTAGCAAAATTTCCTGAGCTATACAGGAGGTCCTTGTTGGTTATCTATTTTAATTTTAGCAGTATGTACATGTCAGGCCAAATCCATCCCTCCTCCCCCGTCCGTCCCCTTAGTAACCTTAAGTACATTCTTTATGAGTCTGTTTCTCTTTTGAAAATAAGTTCATTTGTATCATTCTTAAAAAAGATTCTACACATAAACAATATCATATGATATCTATCTTTCTTTGATTTACTTAACTTAGTATGATAATCTCAAGGTCCATCCATATTGCTGCAAATGGCATTGTTTCACTCTTTTTAGTGACTGAGTAATATTCCATTGTATATCTGTACCCTATCTTCTTAATCCATTCCTCTGTCAATGGATGTTTAGGTTGCTTCCTTGTCTTGGATATTGTAAATAATACTGCAATGAACAGTAGAGTGCATGCATCGTTTCAAATTAGAGTTTTCTCCAGATATATGCCCAGGTGTGGGATTGAAAGATCATATGGTAACTATTTTTAGCTTCTTAAGGACCCTCCAGACTGTTCTCCATAGTAGATGCATCAGTTTACATTCCTACCAGCAAAGTAGGAGGGCTACTTTTTGTTCACACAGTTTGCAGCATTTATTATTTATTATTTGACAGCCATTCTGACTGGTGTGAGAAAAGACCTCACTGTAGCATTGGTTTACATTTCTCTAATAATTAGTGTTGTTGAGCATCTTTTCATGTGCCTGTTGGCCCTCTGTATGTCTTCTTTGGAGAAATGTCTATTTAGGTCTTCTTCCAATTTTTTTGGACTGTTTGTGTTTTTTATATAAAGCTGTATGACCTGTTTGTTTATTTTGGAAATTAATCCCTTATCAGTAGAATCATTTACAGATATTTTCTCCCAGTCAGTAGATTGTCTTTTCATTTTGTTTATAGTTTCCTTGATTTCCAAGGAGATCAAACTAGTCAATCCTAAAGGAAATCAGTCCTGAATATTCATTGGAAGGACTGATACTGAAGCTGAAGCTCCAGTACTTTGGCCACCTGATACGAAGAACTGACTCATTGGAAAGACTCTGATGCTGGGAACGATTGAAGGCAAGAAGATAAGGGGATGACAGAGGATGAGATGATTGGATGGATTCACTGACCCAATGGACATGAGTTTGAACAAGCTCCACGAGTTGCTGACGGGCAGGGAAGCCTGGTGTGCTCCAGTCCATAGGGTTGCAAAGAGTCGGACATGACTGCATGACTGAACTGAACTGATAGTTTCCTTTGTTGTGCAAAAGTTAATTAGGTCCTACTTGTTTATTTTTTAAATTTCCATCACTTTAAGAGATGGATCCAAGAAAAATACTGCTGCCATCTTATGTCAGAGAGTGTTCTGCCTGTGTTTCCCTCTAGTAATTTTATAGTATCTGGTCTTACACTAAAGTCTTTAATCCATTTTGACCTTTGTTGTGACCCCACAGTAGTTCACTAACAATGTTCTGCAGTGTCACTTTAGCCACTTAGAAAAAACATTCTTTTCCTTTATGTGTTTTTATAAAACTTTGACCTGCCTTTTAACAAAATATCACAGTGTGGCACAAATAAGTATAATTAGCAATGTGTTCTACATTTATTCTTCTGGTTTTTTTTTATATAATTGAATCTGTTTTATTGCTAAAATAAAGGTCACTATAATTTTGTTTTTATTTATACTTCATCATTAAATTCCCAGTTGGTTAAACTTTAATATACAAAATTTAATTTATATAGAATCCAAGTTAAAACAGGGTGAGGTCTGACAAATCATTCAGCCTTCTAAAATACTGTCTAGAATTGACTCCTTTGGGGGGCCCATTTTCTACACTACAAACTAGTTAGAAAATTAAAAACAAGCAAACAAAAACTTTTCCTGCCAATGGCAATTCTTTATATGAAAACTAAATTTTTAGAGGAAAAAACAGATCTCATCTTGAAGGATCAGTGGTCCTCAATATCTGTAAATTTATAGAAAATAAATTTATTGGATGCCATACTTTTTGTCCTAGATACTTAAGATAGTTTTCCATTTAAATATTATTAAACTGTTTTCTGTTTTGTTTTTCAAATTTCCTTTTATTGCTTTCATTAGAATAACATACAAGAAACAAAACATTCATATTTAACAAATATCTATTAATATTCTCAAAGTGAGCAAACTTTCTTAACATAAGAAATACTAAACTACTTTAATACTCCCATTATATTTGTCTCTTAAATTATTTATGTTTTATTCTTACTCAGATTAAGTTCAGTTTATTGACATCTTCTAAAAAATAGCTTTATTGAGGTATAATTGATATGCAGTGAACTTATTTGTTAGCTCCAAAATCACTGCAGACAGTGACTGCAGCCAAGAAATTAGAAGACACTTGCTCCTGGGAAGAAAAGCTATGTCCAACCTAGACAAGCCTGTTAAAAAGCAAAGACATCACTTTGCCGACAAAGGTCTGTATGGTCAAAACTGTGGTTTTTCCAGTAGTCATGTGCAAATGTGACAGCTGGACCATAAAGAAGGCTGTGAGTGAAGTGAAAGCTGTTCATTTGTGTCCAATTCTTTCAACCCCATGGACTGAATTCTCCAGGCCAGAATACTGGAGTGGGTAGCCATTCCCTTCTCCAGGGTATCTTCCCAACCCAGGGATTGAACCCAGGTCTCCCGCATTGCAGATGGATTCCAAAGAATTAATGTGTTTGAACTGTGGTGCTTGAGAAGACTCTTGAGCATCCCTTGGACAGCAAGGAGATCAAACCAGTCAGTCCTAGAGGAAATCAACCCTGAATATNTACTGGAGTGGGTAGCCATTCCCTTCTCCAGGGTATCTTCCCAACCCAGGGATTGAACCCAGGTCTCCCGCATTGCAGATGGATTCCAAAGAATTAATGTGTTTGAACTGTGGTGCTTGAGAAGACTCTTGAGCATCCCTTGGACAGCAAGGAGATCAAACCAGTCAGTCCTAGAGGAAATCAACCCTGAATATTCCTTGGAACGACTGATGCTGAAGTTGAAGCTCCAATACTTAGGCCACATGATGCAAAGAGCTGACTCATTGGGAAAGACACTGATGCTGGGAAAGATTGAATACAGGAGTAGGGGGTGACAGAGGATGAGATGGTTAGATGGCATCACCGACTCAATGGAGTTTGAGCAAACTTGGGGAGATAGTGAAGGACAGGGAAGCCTGGGATACTGCAGTCCACGGGGTTACAAAGAGTCAGATATGACTTAGAGGATGAACAACAACTTCTTTAAATGTGGGTAGAATTGCTAATGAAGCTGAAGCTATCTAGACCAATTTTCTATGGGGAAGTTTTTTTTTTTTTTCTTAACTAGTTTTAATTTCTTTAATAGATAATAGGGCTATTTGGTTTATCTATTTCTGTTATCTGTAAAATTTGCAATGACATCTTTCTCCTTCCTATTACTAGCAATTTGTGTCTTTCTCTTTTTCTCCTGATTAATCTGGCTTGTGATTTATCAGTTTTATTGATCTTCTCAAAGAACAAACATTTAGTTTCATAGATTTTTCTGCTTTATTGATTTCTACTTTGATCTTTATTATTCCATCTCTTGTAGTTACTTTGTCTTTAACTTGCTTTGCTTTTTCTAGTTTCCTAAGGGAGAAGATGAGATCTAATATAGGTATTTAGTGCTATAAATTTCTTCCTAAGTACCTCTTTAGTGATATTCCATAAATTCTGATTTATGTTGTAATTGTATTCTGGTTAAAGTTCTAATTTTCTCTCTCTCTTTCTCTATGCATGCATGCGTTCTAAGTCACTTCAGTTGTATATATGCTTTATTTTTCAGAGAAGTTTTAGGTTCACAGCAAAATTTAGTGGAAATACAGAGTTCCCACATACCTCCCTCCCCAGCAGGCATAGGCTCCCCCATTATCAAAGTGGTACTCTCCCTCATCAGAGTGGTACATTTGTTATAATAGATAAATCAACATTGACACATCATTATCAAACCAAAATTAATTGTTTACATTATGGTTCACTCTTAGTATTGTAGTCTCGTGAGTTTTGACAAATATATAATAACATGGCCCAGTGGCTCAGCAGTAAAGAGTCCACCTGCCTTGCAGGAGTTATAGATTCGATTCCTGGGTCAGGAAGATCCCCTGGAGAAGGGAATGGCAACCCACAGCAGTATTCTTGCCTGGAAAATTCCACGGACAGAGGATCCTGTTGGGCTACCTTATGTGATCACAAAGAGTTGGACATGACTAAGCATGCACACGTAATGACATGTATCCTCTGTTATAGTATCATACAGAATTATTTCCCCGCTCTAAATGTCTGCTGTGTTCTATCTGTTCATCACCACTCCCACCAACCCCTGTCAACCACTGATTTTTTCTGTTGTCTCCATAGTTTTGCCTTTTCCGGAATGTTAGTCACATTGTTGGAATAATACAGTACATTTTCAGATTGCCTTCTTTCACTTAGTAATATGTATTTAAGGTTCGTCCATGTCTTTATTGGCTTGATGGCACATTTCTTTTTTGTGCTGAATAATATTCCATTGTCTGGCTGTATTTATCCATTCACCTATTGAAGGACATCTTGATTGCATCCAAGTTTGGGCAATTATTAGTAAAGCTGCTATAACTATCCTTTGCAGATTTGTGTGGAATTAAGTTAAAAATCAATAACAGAAAGACCTCTAGAAAAAGCTTAAACATTTGGAAATGAAATTAAACATTTCTTAATAACATACAATTCAGCAATTGCACTCCTTGATATTTACTCAAAAGAACTGAAAACTTAATTAATGCAAAGAAGCACTAATATTATTTTCTACATTGTCTAATCAGTGGTTAGCCCCATCTCCTGTATTTTTTCAACTCACACATTGTATATTTTATCTCTAGAAATTTGATTTTTTTTTTAATATTCTGTCTCTTTAGTTAACTTCCTGGACAAATGAAATATAGTTACAGTAAATGTTTTAAAGTCCTTCTTTCCCAGTTCTAGCACACATGCCAGTTTGGTTTGGTTTTGATTAACTGGCTGTTTTCCTTGGTGTGGGTCATGTTTTCTTACCTCTTTGCATGCCAGGTTGACTGAATGCCCAATATTATGAAAGTTACCTGGTCAGAATCTGTCTTTGCGTTCTCATACATTTTCTTGAACTCTGTTTGAAGATAGAGTTAAGTTATTTGAAAACAGTTTGATCCTTTTATGGCTTGATTTTATGATTTGGAAGATAGCTTTGGAGCCGTTTTCAGTCTAAGGATAATATTCTCTAAAACTGAGACAACTCAGGCCTTCCTGAGTACTTTATCCAATATGTGGCAAATTATTACTATTCCCAGCCTGGCTGGTGGAAATTAATACTATTCTCAGTGTTAGTGAGCATTAGATACTGTTCCGTATTCTTTTGGTTGATTCTTTCCATGGCCTCAGGTGTTTCTTCATACCCATGTACTGATCTGTTAGACTCTGTTGAAAGTCTCTGAGAACTTTCTACAGATATCAGGGTCATGTTTCCATGCATCTCTCTCCTCTCTGGTACTCTGAACTAGGTGACTTGGTCTCCTAGACCTTCATCTTCATTTCGTCTAATCAAGGAGTCTACCAGGCTCCCTCTCACTTCCTCCCTTTGTTGTGGCCTATAAGCCCTTTCAAGACAGAAAGATGAATATTTATAGCATCACCTTATTTATTTCTCATTTCTTAGAGTGCATTGTCTTTTGCTGTCTGATAGCCAATGTTTTGAAATTCATCATTTCGTATATTGAGTCTGGTCCTTGTTATTCTATTTTGGCTGGAAGCAGAAGACTCCCACATTTTCCTTTAAACTGCATTTAGTAACTTACCAATGTGAAAATATCTTAGGAATCTGTCAATATACCCTCTATTTCTTAAATCTGGAATTTTTCTTTTTATGGCCACTTAGATTAAATTAATTCTTAAGAGAAAGTTCTCAACTATAACTCAAGTTTTAATTATTCTCCTAACTTAGGGGTATTATTGTTAGGCCTCTGTTGAGATTATATTCTATAAAACTTTTAAACATCAACATTTTGTGCATCTGTTTTCCTGTGACAATAATTGCAAACTGTTTTGATAACCAAATAAAAAATTTAATTTGACCTAATTAGGTATCATTACTGCCTGCTAAAATTACCCATTGGTAAAACCTGCTATCATATCTCCTCTAAGATATTGAAGAAGGAGATGACCTGAGAGTTATAATTCTTTAAATTCTTTGAGTTATTAGGAAATGAAAATTTCAAAACATTTAAAAATGGTTTTAAGTAGTGCACATTTGATCAGTAGAACTCAAAATTTTTCTAATACCAAGTTGGCAAAGACTTTCTAGGCTTAATCAAATCATGAATGTCAGAAGGAAGAAATCTAGCCATTTATATAGCAACTTCTACTGATGCAGAAGGTGTGGCTTTGACACTGTTATTCTTTAGGGGCAATTTGTATTTGTGGGTATCCTATTGACTGGGAAATGTGCTATGTATAGTGTTTTAATATAATCCTCATGTGAGCATATTAAGTCTGACAAACTGGGTTAGTTTAGTCTCTCTCAGCCTCATTGTCTTCATGTATAAAAATGGGAATAATAGTAATACCCATCTTAGTATAAGGAAAAAATAGGATACTTCCTTAGTCCATGCATTCTCATTAAGGGCAGTATAGCCTCAAGTTGGTTAAAAATTTTTGATTCTTAGGGAAATGTGTGAAAAAAAAACACCTTTGATATTACAGTGATTTATTCTTCTCCATAGGGCTATAGTAATAAAACAGATACACAGTATATATGCCGTCTATGGGGTCGCACAGAGTCGGACATGACTGAAGTGACTTAGCAGTAGCAGCACAGTATATATGTAGCATTAAAATTTCATGGGGGAGGGAGGGTAATTAAGAAAAATAAATATCTAAAAGGCTCTTGGGAGAAAGGACAATAAAAAAGGCTGAGAATCAATGCCTTAATCCAGTATTTAGCCATTATCATTAGTAGTTTGTTTGATCAATTAGAATGCATTTTTTGTGTGTTATGTGAATTTAGTGTTGTAAATCATTGTTTCCCAGCATGGGGTCTAGAATTTTCTTGGAGCCTCAGAGTTAGAAGAGGTCTTTGAATCCATTTATATACTAATTATTACCTTATAGGCTAAATAAATTTTAAGTTTTGTATAGTACATATAAGTTTTCAGCTCCTTATACTTGGTATAAGTTTGGTAAACACACTTATAAATGAGAGAGTTTTTTAGATCAGCATTAAAGAACTATTTAACTTGTAGGATAGCTGATTGCATAATTGAGTACCCTGAGATGAACACTTTCTAAACTTGAAGCAGGAAGAAATAGAGACTAGCTGTGTTTTCCTCTACTGACTACCTTTTAGTAGTACTGGACAGGGTGAGTAGCAGTAGTCAAGAAGCAGCAACTGTATACATATAGGTAGCTGAGTTGTTCCTAAACTGGGAAAAATGTGTCTTGATCATATGTATTTATTCCTTTTATTTCTGTCAAGTCTATTCTTTTTTCAATATAAATTTATTTATTTTAATTGGAGGCTAATTACTTTACAATATTGTAGTGGTTTTGCCATACATTGACATGAATCTGCCACGGGTGTACACGTGTTCCCCATCCTGAACCCCCTCCGACCTCCCTCCTCAACCCATCCCTCTGGGTCATCCCAGTGCCCCAGCCCCGAGTACCCTGTACATGCATTGAACCTGGACTGGTGATTCGTTTCACAGATGATAATATACATGTTTCAGTGCCATTCTCCCAAATCATCCCACCCTTGCCCTCTCCCACAGAGTCCAAAAGTCTGTTCTATACATCTGTGTCTCTTTTGCTGTCTCGCATATAGGGTTATCGTTACCATCTTTCCAAAGTCCATATATAGGCGTTAGTATACTGTATTGGTGTTTTTTTTTCTGGCTTACTTCACTCTGTATAATAGGCTCCAGGTTCTTCCACCTCATTAGAACTGATTCAAATGTATTCTTTTTAATGGCTGAATAATACTCCATTGTGTATATGTACCACAGCTTTCTTATCCATTTGTCTGCTGATGGACATCCAGGTTGCTTCTTTGTCCTGGCTATTATAAACAGTGCTGCGATGAACATTGGGGTACACGTGTCTCTTTCAATTCTGGTTTCCTCAGTGTGTATGCCCAGCAGTGGGATTGCTAGGTCATATGACTGTTCTATTTCCAGTTTTTCAAGGAATCTCCACACTGTTCTCCATAGTGGCTGTACTAGTTTGCATTCCCACCAACAGTGTAAGAGGGTTCCCTTTTCTCCACACCCTCTCCAGCATTTATTGCTTGTAGACTTTTGGATCACAGCCACTCTGACTGGCGTGAAATGGTACCTCATTGTGGTTTTGATTTGCATTTCTCTGATAATGAGTGATGTTGAGCATCTTTTCATGTGTTTGTTAGCCATCTGTATGTCTTCTTTGGAGAAATGTCT
>SJYX01004943.1:0-12824 GCA_006410675.1 Oreotragus oreotragus
GACTCCCCTGTGGAGACTCCAGAGGAACACAAAGATCCATGTCAGCACTGGAGAGGAAGCCTCAGGTTCCGGCCTCAGCTCCATACGAGGACTTAGGACCCGGCATCGACTGGAAAGGAATCCCGAGAGGCACCTCACAACATCCATGGGACTCTCCTTTCCTGAGGGCACACGAGAGTGTTCCTGAGGTCCCATCATAATTCAAGAGGGACTGGCTGCAACTAGAGAAAAACCAGGAGATTCTCCACTTCAGGCAAGATGAGGCCCTTTTCCACAGCGGTGTCTAGAATGAAAGCAAACTTTCCCTCTTGGACCTTGAATGGGTCTTTCACACCCTTGCTTCAACTCAAGAAGTTCCCAGAAATACCCATCTCCAGGAAGAGGAACACTGACTGTCCCGCCACAACTCAAGAGGAGCACTGTTATCCCCTCCTCAGTTCGAGATGAGGGTTCCTTTTCCTGCTTCGTCAGGAGTGGATTCCCGGCATTCCCGTCGCATCTGAAGAGTAGGTGCTCTCAACAGGAAGGTCAAGAGGAATTCCAGAGATCGTGATAC
Organism: Oreotragus oreotragus; assembly: GCA_006410675.1. Taxonomy (NCBI): domain Eukaryota; kingdom Metazoa; phylum Chordata; class Mammalia; order Artiodactyla; family Bovidae; genus Oreotragus; species Oreotragus oreotragus. The sequence goes on from SJYX01004943.1 coordinate 557, forward strand.
CATTCCAAAAGACTCCCAAATGTCTCAGTCTGCTCCAGATGAACCTGATTTCCCTGCACTGCTTAGACAGTCATCCAGAGTATCAACTCACACCACAGTAACACGTGGCCCTGTGGCACCTGGAGGGAAAGACACAGATTCCTGTGTCATCTCGATGGGAAATGTGACACTGATGCTGCAGCTCCAGAGGAAAGCGGACGTGCATGAGTCCATTCAAGACGAGGCCTGACTCCCCTGTGAAGACTCCAGAGGAACCCCAAGAGCCATGTCAGCACCGGAGAGAAAACCTCAGGTACCAGCCTCAGATCCAGATGAGGACATAGGACCCGGCATTGACTGGAGAGGAATTCTGAGAGGCCCCTCGCAACTCTCATTGAGAATGGCCTTTCCTGTGGCGACACGAGCGGGTCTCTGAGGTCCCCATTGTAACTCGAGAGGGACCTGCTGCAATTTGAGAAAAACGAGGAGATTCTCCCCTCCAGGTGAAATAAGGCCCTTTTCCGCCCCAGCATCTCGAGGGAAATCATACCTTCTCTCTTGGACCTCGAAAGGGTCCTTCACACCCTTGTTGCAACTCAAGAAGTTCCCTGAAATACCGGTCTCCAAATGGAGAGGAACCCCGAGGGTCCCGCCATAACTCAAGAGGAGCCCCGTTGTCCCCTCCTCAGCTCAAGATGCGGATTCCTTTCCCAGGTTCATTGGGAAAGGATTCTCGGCATTCCTGTCGCATCTCAAGAGGAGGCGCTCTCAACAGGAAAGTCGAGAAGAACTCCAGGGGTNGTCTCCAAATGGAGAGGAACCCCGAGGGTCCCGCCATAACTCAAGAGGAGCCCCGTTGTCCCCTCCTCAGCTCAAGATGCGGATTCCTTTCCCAGGTTCATTGGGAAAGGATTCTCGGCATTCCTGTCGCATCTCAAGAGGAGGCGCTCTCAACAGGAAAGTCGAGAAGAACTCCAGGGGTCGTGCCACCATTCCAAAGACAACCTAATGTCTCAGTCCACTGCAGATGAACATGATTTCCCAGAACTGCCTTGACTGTCACGCCAAGTATCGACTAACACCATGATGGTCAGGAGATTCTCCCCTCCAGGAGAGATGAGGCCCTTTTCCACTGCGGCGTCTCGAGGAAAATCACACCTTCCCTCTTGAACCTCGAAAGAGTCCTTCAAACCCTTGCTGCAACTCAAGAAGTTCCCCGACATACAAGTCTCCACTCGAGAGGAACAACGAGGGGCTCGTCACCACTCAAGAGAAGCAAAGTTATCCCCTCCTCAGCTCGAGATCAGGCTTCCTTTACCTGCTTCGTCAGGGAAGGATTCCCAGTGTTAACGGCACAAATCAAGAGGAGGTGTTCTCATCAGGAAACTCAGGAGGAATTCCATGAGTTGTGCCACCATTCCAAAAGACACCTAAATGTCTCAGTTCACTCCAGATGAATCTGATTTCCGTACACTGCATTGACTCTCACCACGAATATCTACTCACACCACGTTGGCACGTGTGACAGCACTGTGGCACCTCGAGGGAAAGACACAGATCCCTGTGTCAANCCATGAGTTGTGCCACCATTCCAAAAGACACCTAAATGTCTCAGTTCACTCCAGATGAATCTGATTTCCGTACACTGCATTGACTCTCACCACGAATATCTACTCACACCACGTTGGCACGTGTGACAGCACTGTGGCACCTCGAGGGAAAGACACAGATCCCTGTGTCAACTCGACAGGAAGCCTGACACTGTTGCTACAGCTGCAACAGCTTGGGAGGAAAGCAAACGTTCATGTCTGCAATCGAGACGAGGCCTGACTCTTCTGTTGAGACTCCAGACGAATCCCGATATCCATATCAGCACTGGAGGAAACCTAAGGTTCCAGCCTCAGCTCCAGAGGAGGACTTCTGACCCGGCACCGGCTGGAGAGGGATATCTAGAGGCTCCTCGCAACTCGCATGGAGACTGGCATTTCCTGAGGCCACATGAGTGGGTCCCTGAAGACCACGTCATAAATCGAGAGGGACCTGTCGCAACTGGAGAAAAACCAGGAGATTCTCACCTCCAGGTGAGATGAGGCCTTTTACGATGTGGCGTTTCCAGGGAAATCACGCCTTCCCTCTTGGACCTCGAAAGGGTCCTTCACACCATTGCTGCAACTCAGGAAGTTCCCAGATATATCCAGCTCCACTCGAGTGGAACACGGAGGTCTCGCCACAATTCAAGAGGATTCCCATTGTCCCCTCCTCAGTTCGAGATGAGGGTTCCACTCCCTGCTTCATCGGGAAGGATTCCCCACATTCCAGTCCCATCTCAAGAGGAGACACTCTCAACAGGAAAGTCGAGAGAAACTCCAGGGGTCATGCCATCATTCCTAAAGACCCCCAAATGTCTCAGTCCAATCCAGATGAAACTCATTTCCCTGAAATGCCTCGACTGTCACCCAGAGTATCGACTCACACCACAGTGGCACGTGTGAAAGCCCTGTGGCACCTCAAGGAACAGCCACAGATGCCTGTGTCAAATCGACAGGAAGACTGACATTGCTGCTACAGCTCGGGGGAAAAGTGGACATGCATGTCTCCACTTGAGACGAGGCCTGACACTCCTGTGGAGACTCCAGAGGAACCCCAAGATCCATGTCAGTACTGGAGAGGAAAACTTAGATTCTGACATCAGCTCCAGGCGAGGACTTGGGACACAACCCCGAATGGAGAGGAATCCCAAGAGGCCCCGCACAAGTTGCTTAGAGTCTGGCCTTTCTTGAGGCCACATTATAGGGTCCCTGAGGGCCCCGTCCAGCTGAGATGAGGCCCTTTTCCGCAGCAGGGTCTCGAGGTAAATCTCACCTTCCCTTTTGGACCTCGAAATGTTCCTTCACACACTTGCTGCAACTCAAGAAGTTCCCCGACATACCTGTCTCCACTCGAGAGGAACAATGAGGGTCCCACCACAATTCCAGAGGAGCCCCGTTGTACGCTCCTTAGCTCCTGTGAGGGTTCCTTTCCCTGCTTCGTTGGGAAATGATTCCCGGCATTCCGGTCACATCTCAAGAGGAGGCGCTTTCAACAGGAACATCGAGAGGAACTCCAGGGGCCATGCCACCATTCCAAAAGATCCCCAAATATCTCAGTCCACTCCAGATGAAAGGGATTTCCCTACACTACTTGACTCTCACCTTGAGTATCGACTCACACCACTGTGGTTCGTGTGACAGCCCTGTGGCACATCGAGGGAAAGACAGATCCCTGTGTCAACTCCACAGGAAGCCTGACATTGCTGCTACACCTCGAGAGGAAAGCGGACGGGAATGTCTCCACTCGAGACTAGACCTGCCTCCCATGTGGAGACTACAGAGGGATGCCAAGATCCGTGTCAGCACTGGAGAGGAAACCTCAAAATACGGCCTCAGCTGCTGTTGAGGACTTAGGACATGGCACCAACTGGAGAGGAATCCCGAGAGACCTCTCCCAACTCACATAGAGACTGGAATTTCCAACGGACATACTGCGGGTCCCTGAGCTCCCCATCGTAACTCGAGAGGCTCCTGCCACAACTCGAAAAAAAACAGGAGATTCTCCCCTCCAGGCGAGATGAGGCCCTTTTCCACTGCGGCATCTCAAGGGAAATCATACCTTCCCTCTTGATCCTTGAAAGGGTCCTTCAAACCCTTTCTGTAACTCAAGAAGTTCCCTGATATACACGTCTCCACTCGAGAGGAACAATGAGTGGTCACCACAACTCAAGAGGAGCAAAACTGTCCCCTCCTCAGCTCGAGATCAGGCTTTCTTTCCCTGCTTCATCAGGAAAGGATTCCTGGCGTTACCATCACAAATTAAGGGGAGGTGCTCTCAAAAGGAAAGTGGAGAGGAATTCCATGGGTTGTGCCACCATTCCAAAGGACGCCCACATGTCTCAGTCCACTCTGGATGAACCTGATTTCCCTAAACTGTGTCAACTGTCACCACAAGTATCGACTCATACCACGTTGGCATGTGTGACAGCACTGTGGCACATCGAGGGAAAGACAGATCCCTGTGTCAACTCGACGGGAAGCTTGACATTGCTGCTACACCTCGAGAGGAAAGCGGACGGGCATGTCTCCACTCGAGACTAGACCTGCCTCCCATGTGGAGACTACAGACGAACCCTAAGATACATGTCAGCACTGGAAAGGAAACCTAAGCTTCTGGCCTCAGCTCCCGATGAGGACTTCTGACCCGGCACAAACTGGAGAGGGATTCCGAGAGGCCCCTCGCAACTCGCATGGAGACTGGCCTTTACTGAGGCCACACGAGCGGCTCCCTGAGGTCCTCGTTGCACCTCGAGAGGTACCTGCCTCTACTCGAGAAAAAACAGGTGATTCTCCCCTCCAGGCCAAATGAGGCCCTTTTCTGCTGCAGCTTCTCGAGGGAAATCACACCTTCCCTCTTGGACCTAGAAAGGATCCTTCACACCATTGCTGCAACTCAATTTGTTCCCTGAGATAGCCGTCTCCACTCGAGAGGAACAATGAGGGTCCCGGTACAACTCAAGAGGAGCTGAGTTGTCCCTTCTCAGCTCGAGATGAGGGTTTCTTTCCCTGCTTCCTTGGGAAAGGATTCCCGGCATTCCTGTCGCATCTCAAGAGGAGGCACTCTCAACAGGAAAGTCAAGAGGAACGCCAGTGGTCTTGCCAGCATTTCAAAAGACCCTGAAATGTCTCAGTCCACTCCAAATGTACCGGATTTCCCTGTATTGCCTCGACTGTAACCCCAAGTATCAACTCACACGCAGGTGGCACTTGTAACAGCCCTGTGGCACCTCGAGGGAAAGACACAGATCCCTTTGTCAATTGAACGGGAAGCCTGACACTGCTGCTACAGCTGAGAGAAAATTGTATGTGCACGTCTCCACTCGAGATGAGGCCTGACTCCACTGTGGAGACTCCAGAGGAACCCCAAGATCCATGTCAGCACTGGAGAGGAAACTTCAGGTTCCGGCCTCAATTCCAGACGAGGACTTAAGACCCGACACCGACTGGAGAGAAATCCCAAGAGGCCCTTTGCAACTCGCATGGAGACTGGCCTTTCCTGAGGCCACACGAGTAGTTCCTTGAGGTCCCCGTCTTAACTCGAGAGAGACCTGATGCAACTAGAGAAAAACCAGGAGATTCTCCCCTTAAGGCAAGTTGGGCCCTTTTCCACTGCAACGTCTCGAGGGAAGTCACACCTTCCCTCTTGGACCTCAAAAGGGCCCTTCACTCCCATGCTGCAACTCAAGGAGATCCCCAACATACCCGGCTCCACAAGAGAGGAACACTGAAGGTCCCGCCACAACTCATGAGGATTCGCGTTGTCTCCTCCTCCACTCAAGATGAGGGTTCATTTCCCTGCTTCATCGGGTACGGATTCCCGGTGTTCCCATAGCATCTCAGGAGGAGGCGCCCTCAACAGGAAAGACTTGAGGCACTCCAGGGGTCGTGCTATCAATCCAAAAGACCCCCAAATGACTCAGTCCACTCCAGATGAACCTGATTTCCCTGCACTGCCTCCACTGTCACCCCGAGTATAGACTCACACCATATTGGCACGTGTGACAGCCTTGTGGTACCTCGAGCGAAAGCCAAAGATCCCTGTGTCAATTCAACAGGAATCCTGACACTGCTGCTACAGCTCGGGAGGAAAGCGGACGTGCATGTCTCTACTAGAGACGAGGCCTGACTCCCCTGTGGGACTCCAGAGGAACACCAAGATTCGTGTGAGCACTGGAGAGGGAACCTCAGGTTCCGGCCTCAGCTCCTGATGAGGACCCGGCACCGACTGGAGAAGACTCCTGAAAGACCCTCCCAACTCGCATGGAGACTGGGCTTGCCTGAGGCCACAAGAACAGGTCCCTGAGACCCCTGTTGTAACTCGAGAGGTACCTGCTTCAACTCGAGAAAAACCAGGAGATTTTCCCCTCCAGACGAGATGAGGCCCTTCTCTGCTGCAGAAACTCGAGAGAAATCACACCTTCTGTCTTGAACTGCGAAAGGGCCCTTCGCACGCTTGTCACAACTCAAGAAGTTCCACGACATACCCGTCGCCAATCGAGAGGAACACCGAGGTTCCCACCACAACTGAAGAGGAGCCCTGTTGTCCCCTCCTCAGCTCGACATGAAGGCTCCTTTCTTGCTTCATCTGGAAAGGATTCCCGGCATTCCCGTGGCATCTCAAGAGGAGGCACTTTCAACAGGAAAGTCGAGAGGAACTACAGGGGTGGTGCAACCATTCCAAAAGACCCCCAAATATCTCAGTCCACTTCAGATGAACCAGATTTCCTTGCATTACCTCCACTGTCACCCCGAGTATCAACCCACACCACAGTGGCACGTGTGACAGCCCTGTGGCATCTCGAGGGACAGCCACAGATCCCTGTGTCAACTTGACAGGAAGCCTGACACTGCTGCTACAGTTCGGGGGAAAAGCTGATGTGCATGTCTCCACTTGAGACGAGGCCTGACACCCCTGTGGAGACTCCAGAGGAACCCCAAGATCCATGTCAGCACTGGAGAGGAAACCTCAGATTCTGGCATCAGCTCCAGGCGAGGACTTGGGACCCGACCCTGACTGGAGAGGAATCCCGAGAGGCCCCTCACAAGTCGCATAGAGTCTGGCCTTTCCTGAGGCCACATTATAGGGTCCCTGAGGTCCCTGTCGTAACTCCAGAGGGACCTGCCACAACTCGAGATAAACCAGGATATTCTCCCCTCCAGGTGAGATGAGGCCCTTTTCCACAGCAGCGTCTGGAGGAAAATCTCACCTTCCCTCTTGGACCTCAAAAGGTTCCTTCACACACTTGCTGCAACTCAAGAAGTTTCCCGACATACCTGTCTCCACTTGAGAGGAACAATGAGGGTCCCGCCACAATTCCAGAGGAGCCCCGTTGTATGCTCCTTAGCTTGAGTGAGGGTTCCTTTCCCTGCTTCGCCAGGAAATGATTCCCGGCATTCCCATCACATCTCAAGAGGAGGCACTTTCAACAGGAATGTCGAGAGGAACTACAGGGGTCATACCCCCATTCAAAAAGACCCGCAAATATCTCAGTCCAATCCAGATGAAACGGATTTCCCTGCACTACTCGACTCTCACCCCGAGTATCGACTCACACCACAGTGGTTCGTGTGACAGCCCTGTGGCACATCGAGGGAAAGACAGATCCCTATGTCAACTCCACAGGAAGCCTGACACTATTGCTACACCTCAACAGCAAAGCGGACGTGCATGTCTCCACTCGAGACGAGGCCTGCCTCTCCTGTGGAGACTACAGAGGAACACCAAGATCCATGTCTGCACTGGAGAGGAAACCTCAGAATCCGGCCTCAGCTGCAGTTGAGAACTTAGGGCATGGCACTGAATGGAGAAGAATCCCGAGAGACTCCTCCCAACTCGCATGGAGAAGGGAATTTCCAGGGAAAACACAGCGGGTTCCTGAGCTCGCCATCGTAACTCAAGAGGTACCTGCTTCAACTCGAGAAAAACCCGGAGATTCTCCCTTGCAGGCGAGCTGTGCCCTTTTTCACTGTGGCGTCTCGAGGGAAATCACACCTTCCCTCTTGTACCTTAAAAGGATCATTCACACCCTTGCTGCAACTCAAGAAGTACCCTGATATACACGTCTCCACTCGAGAGGAACACCGAGGGTCCAGTCAAAACTCAAGAGGAGTCCCGTTGTCCCCTCATCAGCTCGAGATGAGGGTTCCTTTCCCTGCTTTGACGGGAAAGATTTCCGGGCATTCCCGACCCATCTCAAGAGGAGGCGCTCTCAATAGGAAAGTCGAGAGAAAATCCAGGGGTCCTGCCACCATTCCAAAAGTAATCCAAATGTCTCAGTCCATTCCATATGAACCTTATTTCCCTGCACTGCCTTGACTGTCACCCTGAGTATTGACTCACACCACAGTGGCACGTGTGACAGTCCTGTGGAACCTCGAGCAAAAGCCACAGTTCCCTGTGGCAACACAACGGGAAGCATGACACAGCTGCTACAGCTCAGAAGGAAAGCTGACGTGCTTGTCTCCACTCGAGGCAAGGCTTGAGTCCCCTGTGGAGACTCCAGAGGAATTCCAGTTTCCATGCTATCACTGGAGAGGAAACTTCAGCTTCGGACCTCAGCTTCAGATGAGGACTTAGGAAGTGGCACCGACTGGAGGGGAATCCTTAGAGGCCCTTCGCAACTCGCATGGAGACTGGCCTTTCCCGAAGCCACACAAGCGGATCCCTGAGGTCCCTGTTGTCACTCTGGAGGGATCTGCCACAACGCGAGAAAACCCAGGATATTGTCCCCTCCAGGCAAGATGAGGCCCTATTCTGCTGTGGCGTCTAGAGGAAAATCACACCTTCCCACTTGGACCTCAAAAGGGTCTTTAACACCCTTGCTGTCACTCAAGAAGTTCCCCAACATACCCATGTCCACTCGAGAGGAACACCGAAGGTGCCACCACAACAAAAGAGGAGGCCCATAGTCCCTTCCTTAGCTCCAGATGAGGGTTCCTTCCCTGCTCCGTCGGGAAGGGATTCCCGATATTCCCGCCACATCTCAAGAGGAGGAGCTCTCAAAAAGAAATTCGAGAGGAACTCAAGGGGTCTTGACACCATTCCAGAAGACCCCCAAAAGTCTCAGTCCAATCCAGATAAACATGAGTTCCCTGCATTGCCTCGATTGTCACCCCGAGAATAGACTCACACCACAGTGGCATGAATCATAGCCCTGTGACATCTCAAGGGAGAGCCACAGATCCCTGTGTCAACTCGATGGGAAGCCTGACACTGATGCTACAGACTGGGAGGAAAACGGACGTGCATGTCTCCACTCGAGACGAGGTCTGACTCCACTGTGGAGACTACAGAGGAACGCCAAGATCCATGTCAGCACTGGAGAGGAAACCTCAGGTACCGGCCACTGATCCAGATGAGGACATAGGACTCGGCACCGACTGGAGAGGAATTCCGAGAGGCCCCACACAAGTAGTGTTGAGACTGGCCCTTCCTGTGGTGACACGAGCAGGTCTCTGATATCCCCATTGTAACTCAAGAGGTACCTGCTGCAACTCGAGAAAAATGATGAGATTCTCCACTCCAGCGAGATAAGGCCCTTTTCCACCCCAGCGTCTTGAGGGAAATCACACCTTCCCTCTTGGACCTCGAAAGGGTCCTTCACACCTTTATTGAAAATCAAGAAGTTCCCCAAAATACTGGTCTCCAATCGAGAGGAGCACCGAGGGTTCTGCTACAACTCAAGAGGAGCTCCGCTGTCCCCTCAGTTCGAGATGAGGATTCCTTTCGCTGCTTCTTCAGGAAAGGATTCCTGTCATTCTAGTCACATCTCAAAAGGAGGTGCTTTCAACAGGAAAGTCGAGAACTCCAGGGGTCGTGCCACCATTCCAAAAGACGCCCTAATGTCTCTGTCCACTGTAGATGAACATGATTTCCCAGAACTGCCTTGACTGTCACTCCGAGTATCAACTCACATCAGGGTGGCACGTGTGTCAGCCCTGTGGCACCTCGAGGGAAAGCCACAGATCCCCTTTTCAACTCGACAGGAAGCCTGACATTGCTACTACAGCTCGGGAGGAGAGCAGACATGCATGTCTCCACTCGAGACGAGGCCTGACTCCCGTGTGGAGACTCCAGAAGAACTCCAAGTTCCATGTCAGCAATGAAGAAGAAACCTCAGGTTCCAGGCTCAGCTCCAGATTAGGACTTAGGACCCGACACAGATTGGATAGGAATCCCAAAAGCCTCTCGCAACTCGCATGGAGACTGCCCTTTCCTGAGGCCACACGAGCGGCTCCCTGAGGTCCCCATCATAACTCAAGAGGGTCCTGCCGCAACTTGAAAAAAAAAAAAAAAAAGGAGGTTCTCCCCTCCAGGCGAGATGAGGCCCTTTGCCACTGTGGTGTCTCTAGGGAAATCACACCTTCCCTCTTGAACCTTGAAAGGGTCCTTCAAACCCTTGCTGCAACTCAAGAAGTTCCCCGACATACAGGTCTCCACTCGAAAGGAACAACGAGGGGCTCGTCACCACTCAAGAGGAGCAAAGTTGTCCTCTCCTCAGCTCGATATCAGGCTTCCTTTCCCTGCTTCGTCAGAAAAGGATTCCCGGCGTTACCATCACAAATTAAGAGGAGGTGCTCACAACAGGAAAGTCAAGAGGAATTCCATGGGTTGTACCACCATTCCAAAGACACCAAAATGTCTCAGTCCACTCCGGGTGAACCTGATTTCCCTGCACTGTGTTGACTGTCACAACGAGTATCGACTCACACCACACTGGCACATGTGACAGCACTGTGGCACCTCGAGGGAAAGACACAGATCCCTGTGTCAACTCGACGGGAAGCTTGACAGTGCTGCAACAGCTCGGGAGGAAAGCAAACGTGCATGTTTCCAAACGAGATGAGGCCTGACTCCCCAGTGGAGACTCCAGACGAACCCCAAGATCCATGTCAGCACTGGAAAGGAAATCTAAGCTTCCGGCCTCAGCTCCTGACGAGGACTTCTGACCCGGCAACGACTCGAGAGGGATACTGAGAGGCCCCTCGCAACTCGCATGGAGACTGGCCTTTACTGAGGCCACACGAGTGGCTCCCTGAGGTCCCCGTCGTAACTCGAGAGGGACCTGCTGCTACTCGAGAAAAACCAGGAGATTCTCCCCTCCAGGCGAAATGCGGTCCTTTTCCGCTGCAGCGTCTCGAGGGAAATCTCACCTTCCCTCTTGGACCTAGAAAGGGTCCTTCACACTATTGCTGCAACTCAATTAGTTCCCTGTGATACCCGTCTCCACGTGAGAGGAACAATGAGGGTCCCGGCACAACTCAAGAGGAGCGGCGTTGCCCCTTCTCAGCTCCAAATGAGGGTTCCTTTCCCTGCTTCGTCGGGAGCTGACTCCCAGCATTCCCGTCACATCTCAAGAGGAGGCGCTCTCAATATGAAAGTCAAAAAGAACTCCAGTGGTCTTGCCACCATTTCAAAGACCCCAAAATGTCTCAGTCCGCTCCAAATGTACCTGATTTCCCTGCACTGCATCGACTGTAACCCCGAGTATCGACTCACACGCAGGTGGCACTTGTAACAGCCCTGTGGCACTTCGAGGGAAAGACCCAGATCTTTGTCAATTTGACGGGAAGCCTGACACTGCTGCTACAGCTGGGAGATAATTGTATGTGCACGTCTCCACTCGAGATGAGGCCTGACTCCCCTGTGGAGACTCCAGAGGAACCCCAAGATCCATGTCAGTATTGGAGAGGAAACCTCAGGTTCCAATCTCAACTCCAGATGAGGACTTAAGACCCGACATCAACTGAAGAGGAATCCCGAGAGGCCCTTTGCAACTCGCATGGAGATTGGCCTTTCCTGAGGCCACACGAGCAGTTCCTTGAGGTCCCCGTCTTAACTCGAGAGAGACCTGATGCAACTAGAGAAAAACCAGGAGATTCTCCCCTTAAGGTGCGATCGGCCCTTTTCTGCTGCAACGTCTCGAGGGAAGTCACACCTTCCCTCTTGTACCTCGAAAGAGCCCTTCATTCTCATGCTGCAACTCAAGGAGGTCCCCAACATACCCGGCTCCACACGAGAGGAACACTGAAGGTCCCGCCACGACTCATGAGGATCCCCGTTGTCTCTTCCTCCACTCGAGATGAGGGTTCCTTTCCCTGCTTCGTCGGGAACGGATTCCCAGCATTCCCGTAGCATCTCAGGAGGAGGCGCTCTCAACAGGAAAGCCTTGAGGCACTCCAGGGGTCTTGCCACCATTCAAAAAGACCCCCAAATGACTCAGCCCACTCCAGATGAACCTGAGTTCCCTGCACTGCCTCCACTGTCACCTTGAGCATAGACTCACACCATATTGGCATGTGTGACAGCCTTGTGGCACCTTGAGGGAAAGCCAAAGATCCCTGTGTCAACTCGACGGGAATCCTGACACTGCTGCTACAGCTTGGGAGGAAAGTGGATGTGCATGTCTCCACTCGAGACGAGGCCTGACTCCCCTGTGGGACTCCAGAGGAACACCAAGATCCATGTGAGCACTGGAGAGGAAAACTCAGGTTCCAGCCTCAGCTCCTGACGAGGACTTAGGACCCGGCACTGACTGGAGAGGAATCCTGAGAGACCCTCCCAACTCGCATGGCGACTGGGCTTGCCTGAAGCAATAAGAATGGGTCCCCGAGGTCCCCGTCATAACTCGAGAGGTACCTGCTTCAACTCGAGAAAAACCAGGAGATTCTCCCCTCCAGGCGAGATGAGGTCCTTCTCC